>SCDY01000795.1:0-45350 GCA_004143825.1 Drosophila micromelanica | reverse complement strand
AATGTGGGAGCTATGGATTTTTTTTTCCAAAATGAACAAGGGTCCCCCCTTGTAATTTTTCCAAAAAATCAAAAAAAAGTGTAATTTTAAAAATGCATATATTTTAAATGTAGAATCAATCTAGAGGACAAATCATGACCAAAATGGCATCGAACATTAAAATCGGTTCAGTTTTGACAAAGTTATGGGAGTTTGAAATGTGGGAGCTATGGATTTCTTTTTCCAAAATAAACAAGGGTCCCCCCTTGTAATTTTTTCAAAAAATCAAAAAAATTATATTTTTAAAAATGCATATATTTTAAATGTAGAATCAATTTGGTGGACAAAACATGACCAAAATGGCATCGAACATGAAAATCGGTTCAGTTTTGACAAAGTTATGGGAGTTTGAAATGTGGGAGCTATGGATTTTTTTTTCCAAAATGAACAAGGGTCCCCCCTTGTAATTTTTCCAAAAAATCAAAAAAAAGGGTAATTTTAAAAATGCATATATTTTAAATGTAGAATCCATTTGGTGGACAAATCATGACCAAAATGACATCAAACATGAAAATCGGTTTAGTTTTGACAAAGTTATGGGAGTTTGAAATGCGGGAGCTATATATTTTTTTCAAAAATGAATAAGGGTCCCCCCTTATGATTTTTTCAAAAAATCAAAAAAAATTATATTTTTAAAAATGCATATATTTTAAATATAAAATCAATTTGACGGACAAATTATAACCAAAATGGCATCAAACATAAAAATGGGTTTAGTTTTTTCAAAGTTATGGGAGTTTGAAATGTGGGATCTATGGATTTTTTTTCCAAAATGAACAAGGGTCCCCCTTGTAATTTTCTCAAAAAATCAAAAAAATTATATTTTTAAAATGCATATATTTTAAATGTAGAATCAATCTGGTGGACAAATCATGACCAAAATGGCATCAAACATAAAAATGGGTTCCGTTTTTTTCAAAGTTATGGGAGTTTGAAATGTGGGAGCTATGAATTTTTTGTTCCAAAATGAACAAGGGTCCCCCTTGTAATTTCTTATGCCAAAACGTTAGGATGCTACGCTATTAAATAATGGGTATCATAGAAAATATTATATTTAAGTTTTTCTTTAGATAAAATTTGTATTTTTTAGTTTTATAAGAAAAAACCGAATATTAATTTTTCGCAAATTTTGAGCTTTTTTGTTTATATTTCTTAATTTCTTTAGTTTTAAATAAAATCCTAATATATGTACCATTATGAAAAGGTAATTAAACAAACTTTGTTTTAGTTTTATACATTCGCTTTTGAAGTTAAAATTAAAAACCGAATATTACTTTTTCCACTGTATGCATAGACTTTTAAGTGTGGATAGGTTGAATGGGAGATCTGTGAGCTGTATTCATAAAGTATAAGAGAATCTATGATCGGATAGTTTAAGTCATTACATTCTTATATATTTATCATCGCACATCATGGATTGCTCCTCAATGTCAAGGCCTGATCGCTTCATCAGCCACGAGTGTTTGCCTTGGTCAACAATGGCCATAAAGAGTGAAAGAGACGACAATGCCAAAAAGAAATTGGTCAAGCAAAAAATATATTGAATGAAATTCCAGCGAGGCAAACAAAAAACAACAAAAACCAGACAGAACGAGTCCAAATGCTCTAGCGGCAAAGTGACTGAAAGATACCCTGTACTTGGCACACTTGCGAATACACGTTTATAAGCATATGTAAACCCACTTAAACCCAGTTGTTTAGGCTGGCCAAGATTCAGGCAAAGTGAGTGCATAGAATGTGATTAGTATACCCTCTATTTTATACCTAAAAACTTGTTTACAGGGTATCTCAAATGTTCGTCAACGGGCACAAGTGAAGTGAAGAGGATCCCTAACCGCCTGTCTTGTAGCAACAAAATAATTTATTGAAATTCAAATTTATTATCTTCTGTTCGGGCTTGGCTTTGCCCCGGCCAGATTCTCAGATGCTCAGTTTGTCAGTTTTTGGCTTGGTTTTGATTTTTTTCCCGTTTAGTTTTGGTTTTTTTTTTGTTGTTTCTTTTCAGGCTCTGAAGCAAACCCAATTCAGCTGGAATGCAACACATATGGCCCAGAACGTTAAACAAAACTAAACGAAACAATCAAGAATGAGTGTAGAAATTCCAGAATGAGCCCACGCAGCGAACAAACTTGGCTAAGGGCAGCGTTTAGCTGAACGGATTATGAGTAAAACGAGAAAATTTAGCTCGTTGTTGGTTTTTACATGTGGCATAAACAAATACGAGTGCGCTGGGCGGAACTCGACGCAGCCAGCAGAGGAGATAGATGGGGGAGGGGGGAGTGCAGAGTGAAGAGTGACCGAAGGCAAGTAATTTGAAAACCAACACAGGCAGCCGCTGTAACGCGTGCTAAACAAGTTTCTCGATCGGCACCGGAGATCGTATTTTGTCTTTTGTCTTTTGCCCTGGCTTCAAAGTTGTCCTCTGGCATGTTGTTCTTGCTGTTGTTGTGCTTTTCGGTGCTGGGGTTGAGTTTTGAGTTTGAGTTTTGAACGAAATGCCGGAGCAGGTCTCGGACTGTCCATATAAAAGACATTGAGAAATCGTTTACCTTTACAGTGATCTTTGCTGCTGTTGCTGCTGCTCCTTTCAGCCAACTTTTTATGATTATAAATATTTATGCCTTTTTCTTGGCTCTGCGCTGGGTCTGCTGCCTCAATTCAAATCGACAACGACAACGACGACGACGACGACGACGAAATAAAAATCTCATTTTTACAGACAAGACCAGGCTGTGGCTGCTGCCCAGGCTATCAGAGCGCAGCATTCCCCCTACCCATCCCCCCAAACCCGACCCTTCTCCCTGACCCTGTTTTTGCTGTCCCTACCACTCTTCCTGTCTACGCCTGATCCTATTGTGCGTTATTTACGTTCAAATAATTCAAATTAAGCAGGAGGTTGCGCATGCGCAAGTTCAAATTCGGTTGTATCTGCGGCTAGAAGTACAGTGAAAACTCCAATAAACGGTCACAATCGCTTTTCCTGATTACTCGAATAAAATCATACCACTGCATATTTTAAACAAATATAACTCTCTAAAAACAACAGATTTTTGCTTCAAATTTATTTTGAATTTTTACCAGAATATTTTAATATACTTAAGAATTCATTGAGAAATATTACAATATATCATTGTTCATTGTTCATAACTTGAAATATGTCCTGCTTTATTTGTTGGCCGTAACCGTTACATGAATCACTGCTTTTCGCCTTAGCCCAGCTTTCACTGTGCTCGCCGCTCAACACCAGCCTCCACCATTGAGAGAGGGAACAATGGGTTAGGTTGGGGCCGCGTGCCAAAATTTGTTGATGAACTACCTTGGAAGGCGGCAGCGCTCGCCTGCCTCTTCCTGGAAGCGCTCGCCTTCGGCTAAGTACTTATTATGCCTCTAGCTTTAGTTTTGGATGTGTTTGTCTTTTATTTATTTTTTTTGTACTTACCCGCTGGACTTTGATTGCGCTACGAGACTATGGCCCGGGGAAAAGGCAGCGCTGAGGCTCGTGCTGCTGCTGTTGTTGTTGCTGCTGCTGTTGCAAAAAGTTTACAATTAAATGATTTAAACAATGTTTTGCCGTTTTACGGTTTACACCTGTTTGAGTTCAAACTATAAATACCCATGACGTAAATATACTCACAGCCACGGTTCGCCTCAGATCAGAACTAAATCCGTTCGCGTTTGTATATATGTATGAATGTATACATATATCCACTTGGTCGGTTCGACGGCACTCTCACTGTCTGTCATTTCCATTTGAATGTTTTTCCCAATTTTCACGCTTCAAATTAATGAGCATATTTTCAGGTAGTCGAGGCAATTGCTGGCGCCAGCTTTTCGCTTAATGTTATTCGAAATATTTTTGTGGATGTGCGTTTTTGCCCATTTTATTTGCGGAAAATTTTGCATTTCGGTAATGTTTTTTGGCGTGAGATGTGTTTAAATATTGTGAACAGTTTGCTTCCAATCAAAGCCCAAAAATAGTTTTGCACGATTCCATATCGTCTGTAGAACAGACCGAACGGAACTGACGGAGACGCGTCTCATTTGATGGCCACAAAACGGATATGAACCGAGAAGAGTGTTCAGGCCAGATTGGGAAGTGGAAATTGGAAATTTTCTAAATAATAAATATTACACAAATTATTCAAATCATTGCAACACATATAAAACTAGGCTATGTATATTTTATATAAATTTTAAAATTTTTTTGTTGAATACCCTATACTAATTGAAAATTGATATTTGAAGCTTTCAGAAACTATTCAGGAATGCATTTTCAAAGTCTGCATTTTAGATTCGCAACTGTTGTCTGAAAATTTAAAGTGCTAAGCTGGATACAGGGTATCTCTCAGTCGGTCACCATTGATATTTGGTTGTTTTATTTTGTTATATCTTTGTGCTTCCATAAAAATCACACACAGCGCGTTGCATTTTCAATGAGCGTTGCGGATGGAGGCGGTTCCTCAACCGATAACAAAACTAAACATGTTTAGTAAGTAGAATCAGGCGCATTTGTATGTAATATGTGTGCTCAATCATACATGCACACATACATACATAAACACATACATACATATGTATGTATGTACATTACGGCAGCTGTTGCAGTTTGAGTGTTCTAGTGCCCGGGCACGGGCCAGGCCACCCCATAGGGCAGTAGTCATTTAGCATGCGTATGTACATAGGTACATACATATATGTATGTATGCATCATACATCCATCTATACATTTACAACATAGGCAGCATGGGGCTGACTATACGTTGTCTATCTTTCTGCGGGTGCCGGGATTGATGGCACAGCCACTGAGAGGAAGTGCTCTTCCGGTCTTACAAATGAAAATATTTATTTCTCTTTTCTTTTATTTTTTTTTTTATTTTATTTAATTTTATTTTATGAATAGATTGCGTTACGCATACAGATTCTGTATTACAGAACTAGCGGCAGATGCGAGAACTCGACTGGGTGATACCCTTTAATACCGGGGTAGTAAATGTAGCCAAATTGCTAACAGCACAAAGCTTCTATGTTGACTATTCGACTGTTGTAAAAATATGAAAAGTGTAGTTACATATAAGAAAAGTTTTTATTGATTATAATACATTTTTTAAATCTCTACGAAAAGAATCTTTACTTCAGATAATTTTTAAGGAATCTCCTCAAATATCACACAAAAATATTTACTTCCATTCTTAACCTTTCATTTCTTTTATTAGTATTTTTTATTTTTTAAGCTTTACTTTAAGCTTATTTATAATTATCGAATGGTATTTTTACATAATAATAATTTATTTATTCAATTGCATAAATAGATTATATTAAAATATATAACATTTTTTATTTTGTTTTATTTAATTTATTTTCTTTGCCTATTACTTGAAAATGTACAACTTGATTATACCCATCAATTTACACATTTAATGGCTACAGGGTATTAAAAGGCCAACGGCGACGCCAAGTGATTTTGAATAAGCAAAACTTGCGGATGGATGGATAGTTAGCCGGCTCGACGCTTGGATGAATGAGTGGGGCTATGGTCAGAGCCGGGATTCTACAGATACATTATGTATGTATATGTGCACACGTACGATCGACCGCATATGGATCGGGGTGAAACTATATAGTATGTGTTTGCATGTGCTGGCATATTTAGACAGCTAAACTAACTCTAGCATTATAGTGCACACATACATATACAGATGTGTGTATTTGCACGGCAAATGTGATTTATTTATTAGCACCCCACAGCAAGCGCACCAAAAGCAGCTGCAGCAACAACAGCAATAACAATCGCAATTATTACTTTAAAAAATGCCGCGCTTATTTGGATAAACATAAATCCAACCGACACAAACACATTATCCCACACACTCGATCCGAATTCGAGCCAAGTAATTTGATATTCAGTGAGCATCTGCGCACAACAACAACAACAACAACATTGAGTTGAGTTTACAATTTGAAAATTTACATTTCCATTTGCATTGATTGTGCATGAATCTAAGTACACAATATATATTTATATATATAATTTTAGTCACATACAGCCAAGTACAAAGGCATATTAAGGGAGTTCCTGTTATGTACATTTGATCATAGCATAACTACTTATTATACATATAAAACTAGACATTAGCTTGACGCCCCCCATGAACATTACGGATGTATGAATGTGTGTGTGTACATACATATGTATGTATGTATGTGTGCATGGGAGTATGTATGTGCGTATACGCTATCTTTTCCGCTCGGCCCTTTCTCTGCAATTGTTTTTGTTTTTTTTTTTTTACAGTTAACAGTTAATTAAGATGATATTCATGAAAAATTCGAAGAAAATTATATGGCAACGCTGACTTCCAAGTTGACCCCTTGATCGGACGCAAGAATGTTTTTAATGCCCATATATTAACACTCAGATATCAGAAATATCTCCTCGGTGACTCAACGATCTTTGCGGTGAATTCCTTGACCGATTTGATTAATTAATTAAAGCGCAACCCTTTTGTGTCACGCTTAAAACGGTTGAGGGTGAGGGCGAAACCGTCGGGCGGGGCGTGGGGTGTGGGCGGTGTCTTCGCAAAGTGGCGGCAATTTGAAAATATTCGTTATGACATATTTTCAGATCTCTGGCGACCTCTCAAGCTGAACTTGAATAATGCAAGCACAAAAAAAAAATGAGTCAGTAATGGACCTGGGGCCAGATATCAGATTATGATATTACATTGTAAGCTTCAGTAGATCGTAAATAACCCGAATACTAAGTGCTTAAACCACGGCATCCATTAAGAGAACTCTGAATTCGTTTTCGATTTTTACTTTGAGATAGTTATTGATGAAGAAATTCTTTGAAATTTATTCTTATATAATTTTAAATCTATTTTGATATCTTTAGCCAACTTTTGCAATATTTTAGGTATTCGGATTTTATAGTTTTTGAAATGGTTCTGATCAAGAGTAGAGATCTTTACCATGCTACAACTTTATTATACTACAGGCAAGCAAAAAAAAGCTAACAACGGCAGCAACATCAAATGAACTTTTTAATGACCTTAAAGGACGTAAGAGAAGTGTTTTGTGATTTTTCTAGAAAACTGAAAGCAGCACAAGTCAGCCCCAAGGGCAGAGGCAGAAGACGAGAGGCAAACAGAAGCAAAAGCAAGCAAAAGAGGCGCATAATAATAAGTGCAGCACTCCAAAGCTGAGCTGCCGCACTCCAGCAGCAGCAGCAACAGCAGCAGCAGCAGCAACCACAATGACAACAACAACAAGAACAGAATACAAGCAATTTTTATCCAAATGTGCCTGGCTCCAGACAACGACTGGCCTGACGGACGACGGGACAGGAGTTTTGAGCTCGCGCAGAACAAGTTGAGATTGAGATTGAGAAGAGAACAACGCGATCAGGTTGGCGTTGGTGTTGCTGCTGTTGTTGTTGTTGCTGTTGCTGTTGCTGTTGCTGTTGCTCTTGGTGTTGGTTGCTGTCAATGCCTGCATCTTCGTCTCCGACTGCGTCCCCCCCTCCCTCTCGACCGGCATGGACCATGGACCAGTTTCAGTTTGCTTTGCTGCAGTTAAGCCGCACGCACTAAAAGACGATGACGAAGCTTTGTGTTTGGTTTATTTTTTGTGGTTTTTTGTGTACAGGTTTTATTTGTGTTTTTTATTATTTATCATTATTTTTTTACCAGCGTCATCATACACATACACACACACACGGGCACACGCACACAAACAAACTGGGCTACCGTGCTACGCTTTACGCTGCGCTGCGCTGCTCTGCTCGGCTTTACACTGTGCGAAATAAGGCAAAGCATTTTGTTTGGCGTCTGCGTTAGCGCACGCGCTAAGCCCAATCTGTCCCGTATTATTTTCAAATCAAAACAAAACCGATATGAAATGTGGGTGCTCTAATAATAAATATGCAGAAAATATGAAATTTAAGTCGACTGCGAGATGCTCTGTACTTTTAAAGACTATATACTGTTTAATTGAACATATGTACTATATATTCATGCCTTACGTGAACAATTGAAAACTCTTCTTTAATATTTAAATATTTATTAACGAAGTGTAGCGTATAAAAGTTTCGGATTATGTTTACTAGTTGGAATACCCCTATTGTTTAATCTGTGCTGTCAACCAAAAATAAACAAAAACTTTAAGCTATGCTCAGCTTTGGTTTGTCATGCGTTTGGCAGCTGCCTTTGCAGATACCCTCTAAGAAGTATGCGTGTCAGGTATATATGTACATAGCACAAAAATGCTTTATTTATTTTTTAAAAATTTGTTAAAATACATATTTTTTTATTTTCAAGTGTAGACTTTAAATATTTACTTCTGTTGTTTAGAGTAGGATATTTTGAACGAGAGTAATTCTTGCTGCCTTGTTAGGTATACTTGGTATATACTTATCTATATAAATATTTTAAGGTCGTACATATTAACATACATATCACATACTGATGTAACTTTTGTTGCATTTTCGAACGTGCCAGCTGCGAAGCCTGCTATGAGCTGTGGGATCGGGATCGCACTGTTTGCCAGCGTCTGGATCTGCGGCTCTGCCTCAAAGTTTGCCCACATGCTTATTTGATATCTTATTAACACCCCACAAGCCGGCAAACGGAAGACAGACAAGCGGACAAGCGGCTAATCAGCAGCTACACGTGGAATAGTTGGAGTGGTGCAGAAGAAGAAGAAGATCGTTACGTTGACAGAAGGCGCTGGAATGTCGAACTGAAAGACACTGGGCGTCTGGAATGTGCCCACTTTCCAGTCAGATTGCTCTTGTAACAATCGATAATTATCGACTACATATAAATTAATCTAACATATATCCACTATAAAATCCATGCAGTTTTTGGCAAACAAATTATGCTTACAATTCGAACTCGACTCCAGGTCCACACACTCACACACACAAAAAACAGATATGATATTTTTGAACATACTGCGAAGCTTTTAAAAAAAAAACAAGTCGGCTATAACCGACGGTTCGTTCGACAAAGTTGTGAGAGTTTGAAATATGGATCCAAAACTTTCACTTGTCAAAATTTGACTACCTCAGAATGACCTTTAATTTTGTCTTATGCTATGCTAATTATGACAAATGCAATCGATTAAAATATAAATTTTAAATTTTGAAAAGTTTTTTGACAATGAATAAAATTTAACAAAATGGTTTTTCAATAATGAATATATTCGAAATGAAGTATCAATCCAGACTTAAAACCATGACTGAAATACCTTCAAACATGAAAATGGGTTCAGTTTTGACTAAATTATGGGAGTATGAGTTTTAATGGCGTTTATACGGACAGGAAGACGGACATTTCACAAACGCAATATACTGTTTTGTCAATTCGTGAACGAGTATAAAAAGCCAACAAGCAACCCGAACTGTATCTCTGTGGCAGTCGCTAACAATTCGTGCAAACATAAAGCAGCAGCCCGGTATGTACAAATGATGACAGCTCTGCTCGAGGCGGGCCATGGCCATGGCCAGGGGAGGGGGCGGGGGGTGTTACACGGAGCAGCGGATCTGAGCGGGCCAGCGATTCGGTGAGGCCAGTCAAACAGAAACCGCATACCAGCTACAATTATTTGCTTAAAGATTACTTGGCTTAAATAAAACACATATACATATGTATGTATGTGTGCTTGTTAGTGTATGTGTGCGCTGTGCGCACTCGCATGACCTTGTGAAGGATGTAACTAAGAATGCGCGACAGTGCAAAATTTATCGTCAACTAACCAAATAAAGCAAAACACAAGCAACAACAACAACAACAACAACAACAACAACTCGAGTGGCAGACATAAAAAAGCCGCGACCGAGTTCGAGTCCAAATTGGAGTCGGACCTCTTAAGAATGGGCGAAACAGCATTGAGAAAGAAAGCCAGCTAAAAGCAGCTTGAAGTCAAGATCTCTTGAGTGCGTTTCCGCTACTCAGCAGCAGCAGCAGCAGTAACAACAACAACATTATGATCATGCTGATGATCATTGGCAGAGCACACGGCAGCCACATAAACTGCCAACGCCATTTAAGTCATAATTTAAGCCACATTCCAGACGTGATCCTTCACAGATTGCAGATCGCGTGTTCATTCGTTTTCCCCTTGCTGCTCTTGTGTGAATACGAATCTGAATCTGGCCAAAAGAAAATGCGCGTAATCGTACACATTCATAAATTTCACATAAAGATGAAGGACCCGTTCGGGCAGGGCAGCCTGTCAATATGCTGCAGGCTTTCAATTTGAGAGAACTTTTCCCATTTAGTTATTTATATGGGGTATATGTTCATATACCCTCCAGTTGGAGGAGTTTGTCTCTAGCTGAAGAACGCTGTCGCCGCATATAATTTGGCGCATTAACAAGTCTCAAATTTCGGGCGAGCTACACGCAAGTGGCATAGACTCAACCACTTGGTTCCCGTTTCCCGTTCGCCTTTGTTGCTCTTGTTGTTGTTGTTGTTGTTGCTGTCCCGGTCTTTGTCCCACATCATTCCCACGCATCTGGGCACGTACGCGACTCAAGAGCCAGCCTGATTGCTAAGGTGAAGCCCAAACCAGATCGTGTAGGAAACGCATCTCGGGCGTTTATGTTACAAGTGACCGATGAAACATCCGTTAAGCGTTCCCTAAGTACTAGCGAGTGGTGTGTGTGGTGTGTGTGTTGTGTGGTGTGTGTGTGTGTGTGTGTGGTGTGCGCATGCGCTTCAGCTCCGATTCCATGAACATGCCAAGGACCTGCTCAATGCGTATCCTCTCGAGCAGCAGCAGCCGCAGTTAGTACAAATCTTAAGAAGGATAGAAAGCACGCTCTCTCCCTCACACACACATTCGCGTACACACACACGCACACACACACACACTTCATAATTAATTGAAGAGCCGACGTAGGCGTCGCTTTTTTTTTGGAATACCCCCCCTCTGTTCGCTGTAGGCATATAAAGCTTAATTAAAACAAATTAAAGTGATTGCCATTTAGTTTGAGGTTAATTGCATTAAATGCGAAAAATAAAAGCAGCGCCAAGCGAGAAGTTCCTTACAGAATGTGGCACAATTGCAGCTAGCATATATGTATATATATATATATATGTATGCGCTCTGGGCGATTCCAAAACAAATTCCAGCTGCCCTGTGTTCCACTTCAGGCGGTGGCCTTAATTTTTTTCCTTCTGATGCGCCACATTATGTCTTGCTGCTGAATTGTGTCGTGAGAGTTGCGGCAACTTTGACCTCTTGCCATATGCAAGTGATTCATAATTCATGTGTGCTGCACAAAAATTAGATGCGTACGCAGCTCTAATTGGCAGCACTGGCAAAAAGTTCATTTTATTGTAAAGTAAAATATATGGCTATAATTTCTCTTTAATAATGAATGAATTTCTAAATTTAGCAATTGACCGCTTTACTGAATTGAAATATAAATCTGAATAAATTGAATAGTTTAACATAAGCTTAAAAAACCTCACTTTTGCAATTTTATATAATTAATTTTTTTTATAAAAATTAGATGTTAATGTACTCTCTAAACTACCTCAGGTGGTTAATATGGAGCATCTGTTATCGTTTTTTGTTGTCTAGTGTATTTGCGGCTTGCATGTTCTATGGCACTATTTTGGCTTGGGGTCTTGCCACGTTCGAAACTTATGTGCATCTCGTGTCGGCACATAAATTCTCATTACAAGTAAGGGGATTGCCACGGCGGTTCGATTCGGTTCGATTGGACGACATGCCCGATGGCACTGAACTTTTGTGCTTAATTTTTTTCGATATACATTTTTGATGCAATAAATTGAGCATGCCAATGGCCACAAACATGTGCATCATATATCATAGTGCATATATTCGACATGTGACCTGGCAACCCTGGCAAACTATGCATATTGTATAACATGCCAAGGGCTCGCTGCGGAGCTGCGCTTTGCCTGCCGGATGAGCATTAATTGCGTTGATTTTGATTGTCGATGTCGCTGCTGCTGCTGTTGTTGTTGTTGTTGTTATCGTTGCTGCTGCTGCTGCTGCAGCAGTTGTCGCGAGTTATCGACGCGTGCTGTTGCTGTTGCTGTTGCAATCGCAGCTCTGGCAAAAGCTGCGGGCTGCAAATGCGTGGCTGGTTCATTGGACTGCGGACTGCGGACTGCGCAGCCGCATTCGCTGCTGAATAGGTAAAAGTTTTATACTGAAGTCGTCAATGTGATGCTGTTGTTGTTGTTGCTGTTGCCTGTTGGCTGCGTGACTGTTGCTTCTGCTGGCTGTTGTTGTTGTTGCTTTTTTAGACACAATTTCCGGGTCATTGACTTGGACTTGGAGCATTTCTTCATTGAATTGCGTATGTAACTGCAACTGTGCGTATATGTGTGTGTGTGTGTGTGTGTGTGCGTGTGTGTGTGTGTGGCGATGTGTGTGCACAGCAACACGATCAATAAACGAGACAAGCCAACAACAACAACAACAAGCCACACACAACGACGATGGGCTAGAAGAAATACGATAAAAAAACGAGTAAGAATTTGTGTTTGTAAAGCATAATGCCAGACTACAACATACCCTGTAAACAGCAAAAAAAGCAATACGCAAAATAAAAATATAATTTTCTATAGTCAAATATTTTAATTTAATTAAATTTTAATTTTTAAAATATTTATTATTTCGTTATTATATATTATACTAATAATTTTTTTTTAAGACTGTTGTAAAAGTTTTTATGGAGGTTTTTTTAATATTGACCAGAGATAATTTTTGTAAGCCCAATTCTCAGTCAGGGTATGCTCAATGGAGACAGCAATATTAACAAGAACGACAACAATAGCTGTAAGAAGAATCCTTTAAATTGCAGCGACTTTGAGTGAAGGTGGGCGGTTGCTGCACTGCTTGCACGGTTGGGGCGTGGCAGTTGCAGCATGCTGCTGTTGTTTGTTGTTGCTGTCGCTTTATAGTTTTGTTGTTGTTTTTCTGTTGGAGGACGAATGGCGTGTGCAGCGTAATGCCAGAAAAAACAGTGAAAGAAACATACTGCAGAGAATATTATACCAACAACATGAAGAAGAAGAATAACAACAACGAAGAGGAAGACGACGGCGAGAACGCTGCAGATGAAACCATGCAACCGGCGAGGCAGCAACGTCGACGCCAGAAAACTAAAAAAACCCGCTGCCCACCTGCCCGCCGCGCGCCCAAGAGAACCTGATCCCTAATGGCCAGTATCAGGAGAAGTCGCAGTGTCTCTAAATGTGTGTGTGTGCGAGAGAGTGTGTGTGTGTGTGTGCGAGAGAGTGTGTGTGTGTGTGTGTGGAAATCAAGTGTAGCAAAGCAATGTGAGGCAAAAGAATAAGAGCAGCGGACTTGAGAAAGAAAGAAGTAGAAGCAACAACAAAAAAAAAAATAATAAAGAAAACAAGAAAGAAAAACTATTTGAGGCAAACCAAATATCAAATACCCTTACAAGTAAACTATTAACTTGAAGTTCAAAATGTTTTAGTTTGAGCTAAAAGATACGAACTATTCTATAGATACATTATATAACATTTAAATGACTCTATCAACATATTATATAATTAATAAAATTAAATTTAAAAAAATTATTTTTTATTTACTTTTTTTACTTTTGGCTAATTTTTGAATTTAAAACATATATTATTTTTAAAAGCGTTACATACCTTATGAGAAATTGAAAATATCTTTACGTGCAGCATTAAAATGTGAACTGAACGCGTCACGGAAAACTCGTTAATGCAGGCGAAGATTTCACTTGGAGGTCGGTCTGGCAGTGCCAGGCCAGACCCACCTAAGTCCCAGGCATTTTAATCAGCGTGTCGCATAATTACCGGATGCTGTTGAACGACGCTGTCGGGACTGGGACCGGGACTGGGACCGGGACCGGGACTGGGACTGGGTACCCAACATGCTCATGCCAAGCGTAGACAGAGAGGGAGAGCGCATTAAAGACAGATGATAGAGAGCAAGAGACAGATGCGTGAGAGGGATGGGGAGAGGGTGAGCAAGGGGGAGGGGGAGGATGCCGGGGAGAGAGATATTCAAAATCATAACAAAAACTGATGGATGAATTGTCGCGCTGCTTGACTCCAATAAAAATAACTGTAAATGCCGCTAGGCAGCTGTAGATTTCTAGGGGGAGATCAGAAGCAATAACAACAACAACAACAAAAACAACGCCGGTTGCTGCAGCATCAGCATCAGTGGCAGCCAAATTAAAATTATGTTGCGCGCTCACAAAAAAAAAAGAGAAAAACAAAATTTGTGTTTTTTTTTTAATTCTAGTTATCTGCGCGAGAGAATGCAGTGAAAGTTGCCGCGACTGTGTCTGAATTCGAAGTATTGAAAATATTAATAGAACAAACTTGTTTTGACGGAAATGCACTTTACTTTATTTATCATAGTCCGGCAGCTGCTGCGCATTCAGTTTGGGATGAATGAAGCAACATGTGGAGAGGGTGCAGCTCCTATGTCGATGCTTCTGATTCTGCTGATTCTGATGATCGTGACGGTGACTGTGTGTGTGTGTGTGTGTGTATCTGTGTGTGCTTCTCTTCGTGCTCGTATATTTATGCAGATAGATGGCCGGAAAAGATAAAATATCGGGGCAGTTTCAGCTAGAAGTGCAAATATGTATCCAAATATGTAAATATGTATGTATATGCATATATATTTTACGAAGGCTTAGATGTTTATGCATAGATATATCAAAGAACCAAACCTACTATAAAAATTTATATACATACATGTTAATCTGTGACAAAATCCCAAAAAAAAAAAAATAATGCTCAAAATGGATATTTAATAAAATGTAACATTTTTCAATATATTGAACATTCTCCAAATAGTTAAATAATTTTAATCCAAACCAGGTTATAACAATTGAGAATAGAAAATAGATTTTAATCCAATAAATAATTGCTTTGGCAAGAAAAGGGCACTTGGATTGAGAAATATGAAATATTATTCTTTTTTTGTTTTGCTCGCAAATTTGATTCCTTTGAAGTATGACGTCAACAGGCTGGATTTTTAGTTTTTTTGTGTTCTGTGTTTGATTGTCAGATGTCTTTGTTAGACACTTGACATCATCAACAATGCTCATCAGTTGCCCTGCGGCTGCCCCTCGATGCTTGCCAAGGTTTATTACAATGTAACCACAAAAGCATTTCGCTTCAAGCGGCTGTCATGAAATATTAGAAACGCCAAACGCAAAACTGCCTAAAAACAACAACAACAACAACAGCAACAATAACAAAAGTAAAGTTGTTCATGTTGCACATGTTGTTGTTGTTGTTGCTGTTGAGCATGGCCCATAGACAAAGTTCAAGTAAGGTTGAAACCATTTGTCGGATTAAATACGCGCCGCGGTAATTATGTGCTTCGACTTGAGGCAACAGCAACAGCAACAGCAACCGCAATATACTCGTAGCAACATAGACAACAAGGCAAACAAACCGACAAGATCCGACCTCCGCCCATACCCATACCCATACCCATACCCATACCCATACCCATACCCATACCCATACCCATACCCATACCCATACCCATACCCATACCCATACCCATAGCCATCTCCAGCTCCGTCGTCGCCGACACGCAGCCCGAAAGCCGAAACAAGTTTCCAGCTTGAAAATTGAACAACGCCAGCGATAAGGCAACCGCACAAAGTGTCAAATGAATTTGTCGCACTCGGACTCGGGACATGGACAGCAACAGCAACAACAGCAACAACAACAACAACACACACATGACAATAAAAACAAATTTAACTGCCGAAATGACGAACCAACAACGAGACAATCAAACAATCACGTGAAATACTCACGCCCCCAGCCCCTCCCCACGGTGAAGTAAATGTGTGTATGTGTGCGTAGGTACAGGTGCTTCCGTTGCAGGGCGGATGTGCGTACTTGTTGAATTTCGTTTACACCTGTTGCACTGCCACGAAAAGCAACATCAAAGCGAACGAACAACGAAGAAGGAACGACAAGCAATGCATACAAAACCACAGACAACTTCCGCTGCACGGCCTGCACAGGATCAATCAGAGCCTTCAGTCTGGTGTGGACCTGTTTCTGCCATTGCATCCAGCTAGTGTGAGTTGGCGTTTTTATTTTATTTTATTTATTTTTTATATTTTTTTTTCGCCGGATAAGATCGGACGACGATCACACACGGACCTCAGCCGCAATCTGGTTGCTGTTGATATGCGTATGCGAATTCATAATGATTTCATTGATCTGTCATTCAGGAGCTTCTCTTTAATAACTGTGTGCTATATGCATACACTTTGAGAAAATAGTTATATTGTTCTGAAATGAACTACAAATTTGGTCATAATTAAGCCTAAGTCAAAAGTTAGAACTGGGAGCGAAACATTCTTGGAATAGTTGTTTTTTAAATCTTTTAAAAAATTTAATTTGGTATTTTATGAATACTCTTTTAAAAGCATTTTATGCTTCAACTATTTTAACCAATTTATTTAAATTACTTTTCTAATTTATTCTGCATTCTTTTTATAGAAATTTTTAAATTTGAAGCTAATTGACTTTTTGAGCTATTTGGAACTGCGTATTTCTTCGAGTGTATGCAAGTGTGATTATGCATACGAGTTTTGATTCTAGTTCTTCTATTAGCACACATACACATACACACACACATATGAATATGTGTGTCTCGCTGATAACGCTTCCTGGCTGGCAGCTCATTAGAGCAGCTCGCTTCAAAGGCCAATCTGCGGAAGATGCACCTTCAAAGCAGACACCGAGGAGCTTCGGCGCGTCTAATATAGCGGTACATTTTGTTGCAAGCGCACACATCAAAATGAAGTTAGGTGGAAACGTAAAGGAAATGAGGCTTGCCACATAGATATTATCAAAGTTACGCCAATGACTTGCCGGAAATGATCAAAAGTGGACTGAGATCGGACTTGATTTTGACGTGCCCCTCACTTAGCTATCTGAGATTTATATCAGAGCTAATTGCACAGGCTAATTTAGATGAGATACTGCAGATACTATAGCTATAAGATACTATAACGAAGTTAGATAATTTATTTTCTCTACATATGCAACTGTCGCTGATCTTCTTATCAATAATTACTGCTGAAATTGGGCGTTGTTTATTTGACAGCCGAATTTCATTTCGCGATGTGGCAAACTCTCCGCTTACCCATAAAAAACACTCGCATTCGCAGTAATGCGAACTGAGCTCATCTGCCCCATTCAATCCATTTACCATTAGAGCCACTTGGCAACCGTCCGCTGTGCGGTTGTTGCAGCAGTTTTTGCTTTTGTCGCTTTGTCCGTCTTATCAACTTCATTCATTAGAGCTGTCAGTGCAGTCTGTGTGCGTGTGTGTGTGTGAGAGAGAGAGAGACCAGCAGGCGAGCCAATACAGTTACTCAAATGGCAATACTTGCATGCCATGTACTCGCTTCGTTAAATATAGCACACTTCAATAAAAAAAATGCCGTGCCAACGTTTCAGTTCGGTTTCCATTCATCAATATAAGAAAGCGACCAAACTGTGTCAATCAGCAACAACGACAACAACAACAACAACAACGACGACGGCGAAGACGACAACGACAGCGAGATGAGGCAAAGACCAGTTTCGAGCGAATTGGCAGGTCTCGTGCGCTTATCAGACCCGTTCGCCATCTCAGTTTGTTTGTTGGGTGTGTAGTGTGCCGCAAAGTCGTCGCTGATTACAGTTAAATATATACATATACATTAATATATATATTTTTTTGCATAGGCAAAGGTGACCCGGCGAACTGTGGGGTATCAGCGGCTATCAAACATGCACGCACACACACACACACGCACAGAGAGGGACACACGTACACGTTTAAGTGAAGAGCGTTTGAAATTTGCGTTGGGTTGGTTTGACTGGCCGCGCGAATTATGATTGAATAATGTGTCCACAACGAGGGTCGTAGCCGTAGCCGCTTGGCAGTCAATTATGCAAAACGGTTACTGCACTTTGCATTAATTAACAACAATACAAAAACAACAAGAACAGCAGCAATAACAATTGCAAACAAGCAACAGTCAAACTCTTTGCTCCGCTGTCACACAATTTGCACGTGTCCGACCCGTCGTATCGTGCTTAGGCCTAAGCTCAGCTTGCAAGGCAAACAGCTGTTCTGAGAGAGAGACAGAGTAAAAGAGAGTGGGAGAGTGCGCAAGGCAGGCCGAATGCTGTTATTATTATTGTTATTGTTGCTGTTGTTATTGTATTGTATGCTGCCTCCCTTCCAGTGTGAGTGAAATATTTTGCAGTTAAATTTAAATTGACCGTGTGTGTGTGTGCGTGTGTGTTTATGCTAGTGTGCTTGCAACATTTTCAGTAATTTAAAAATAAGTGCGCCGACGACCAGCGGCCCCAAATAGCATCCGCGAAATGCAGCAACATCAGCAGCAGCAGTAGTCTTTGCCTCTGGATTGGCCCAACCATGCCATGTGATGCGTGTGCAGCATACGCAAACGAGAGAGAAATGGCCAGGGGCTGGGGCTGAGGCTGAGGCTGCGGCTGCGGCCGCGGCTGGGGCTGGAGCAGCAGGCGGGTCTCCGGTCGGACCGTGTGCGCGAGATAAACAAACTGCCAGTTCACTATCAATCAAATACCGGAAACAGCTGCTTTAGTTTTATTTTGCCATAGCCATTTGGCACAGCAACACACACACACACACACACACACAGGCACAGTCAAGCCCAGAGGCAGACAGACAGCAGCGACTTAGGCGACGGCTGCATCGTCCACGTCATCGTTCATCTCAACGTGGCATACGTTTTTAAATACAACCACAATCCCAACAACAACGAATGCATACAGAATGAAAACAGTGTGTTGATATTTAGTATTATATGATTTTTTTTATTTTGTAGTTTTTAACGGAACATACATTCTAAAAACATTACATAAAGTTCTTCCTCCTCATCTTCTTCGTCGTCCAACATCGTCTGCATCATCTTCATCGGCTACTCAGTTTATTTAATTATAGTAAAATGTACAAATAAAATAAATATTCATTATGTATAGCTTGTATGTATGTATAGTGCCTTAAATATTAATCATTTACTTAATATTCTTCATCATTCTTTTTTTTATTTTCTTTTTCTTTTAACTATCTTTAGGGAGTTTTTCTTTTAGTTTGTTTTTTTTATGTTTTTATGGTTTTTTAATAGTTAGGATTTAAGCATAGTATATGTTTGTTTGTGTGTTTTGTATTTCTAAGCTATTAGCTTATATATTACATATACATTTATAACATATGGTAAAACGTTTTGTTTTTGTGTTTTAGTTTCAACATCATTTTTATTTTTTATTTTTAATATAAATTTGTTTGTCGCCTTTGCTAATCGGGGTTGTTTATCATAATCTTTAGCTCTGCATATATAAAATTGTTGTAGTATTTTTGCTGCATATAGTTATGGATTTTTACTCTTAAGATTTTGTTTGGCTTTATTTATTTATTTAAGTATTAGTTCTGTTTTTTTTTCTATTTTGTTGTTATTTGGAATTTTCTTGCATTTGTATTTTTTTTATAGTAATTTGCTGCTTGGTTTTCTATGTATATATCGAAGAACTGTCTGTACAATCCAGTTAACAGTATTTATTTTTACAAAAAAAAAAAAAAACGAACAACTTTCATATAAAATACATTAATAAGAAATTAATTTTCATCTCTCGTTTTTAGTGTTTATTATAAAATTATGTTATCAGTATGTTTTTTTAAACTTATTTTCCTGTAGTAAAGTAAACTTTTTATGGCCAACTGACTTTAGATTCCATATACTATACACACACACACACACACACATAAGCACATTTATACTGATCTATAGCTGGACTAATATATCAAAATGTGTGTTTTTCAAATATAATAACTATATACCCATTAAATTCGTACTGTGTTTTTTTCTGCAACTTTATAGATTGTATATGAATATATATATGTGCATAATTTTGTATAGTAATTTGCTTTTTCTACAACATCAAAATGGACTGGTTTCTTACAAATTGTATCTAGTTTTTGTTGTGTCTTGTGTATATATGTATGTATAAGTTTTCAATAGTTTTTTGTCGCACAAATATTTTTCTAAAAGTTTCGTTGGGTTAATCCCAATTGTTCAGTTATCGCTAAGTCATGAATAAAAAAAAACATAGGTTTACTTTACAGATTGTATTTTCATTGGTGTTGTCGAAATATCATTGGAATTATTTATTTGCATTGAGAAAAGTTGAACAAAAAATATTAAAACAAAAAATTAAAATGCAAAAAATGAAAAATAAGAACTCGGATTAAACACATTTTCTATGAATGTTGTTTTAGTTGTCAGTTTTTTAGTAATTGTTTTTTGCCATTCATTAGTTTGTTTAAATTAAGCGAACATTATTTTTTAAATAACATTTCTAATAATTAATAATTATCTGTTTGCAGTCTTTGGTTATTTATTTTTTCTTGTTTTTTCTTTTTTTCCCTTTCATTTTAAATCATACATTAAACATTTTGTATACCTTTTAAATCATACAATTAATATTTGTATACATATATAAATATATATAGGCATATATCTTTAAGTCATACATTTAATATTTGTATATATAGGCGTATATATATAGATATATATATAATTTTTCCAAGTGCTGCACTCCGCCTCCTTCCCACCTTCCCTGCTCCACCTACCGTTCCAACAATGCCAGCGACTTTTGTCTGTCTGTCTGTGTGTCGCGTCTTTTACACGCGGGCAAAAAACGCGCACACAATTTAATAATCCGGACTGGAGTCGAGCAGCCGCTTCTCCGGCGTCAGATCGCCCTTGCGCAGTATCCGGCTGGCCGCGCTGCAGCCATGCTCGAATCCCTTGCCATTCGCCTGAACGCCCCCGTTTTGCGCTCCATTCGCTCCGCTGCCGTTGAGGCTGCCGCTGAGGCCGCCCATCGGCACAATGGGCATCATGCTGCTGGTGGAGCCGATGCCGCCGGTGGCGGCGTTGCCCTGGCAGCGGCAGCCGCGACCCGCGAACCGTGCGTAGCACTTCTCGCAGAGCTTGATGCAGCCGCGCATCGGCCAGTAACACCAGAGGCAGGGCAGCACAATGGACAGGGCGCCCAGCCAGCCCCAGCGCTGGGTGCGCTTGTAGGGGCCGCAGGAGCAGGGATTATCGACGCAGGGTGTGCCGTTGCCATCGTCGCAGTCCATGTCGTTGTCGCGGGCGCAGTGGTAGAACAGCGCCTTGGCGCAGCACAGGCACGAGGCGTAGTCGATGATCGACTCGGCGCTGCAGAGGCACGTCTTGTTGCACACCCACGTCTGGGGCAGCGGCCGCGGACTCTGGCACTGCTCGCAGCGGCACAGGCCGCACCGTGGACAGACGATCGGATTGAGCAGCGACGGATCGCCGCCCATCACAATGGGCGCGCCCAGCTGGCCGCCGCTGCCCGGCAGCGATTGCTGCTGCTGCTGCTGGAGCAGCTCCTCCAGGGCGTGCATGTGCTCCTTGCTGGCGGCTGTCGCCGATGCCGGCTGCTTGGTGATGGGCTGCGCCAGCGGCTGTACACTGGCCGCCGCCGCAAAGCCCATGCCCAGGACGCTGCGTGGCGGCGCCGGCGGCGGCTGCCCAAGCTTTGAGGCGGGTGCTTTGGTGTGACCATTTAACTGATGCGGTTGTTGTTGCTGTTGTAGTTGTTGTAGATGCTGCGCGGGAGTGTGGTGCAAATGCGAATGTATTAAGCCATCAATGCCATCGATGCCCGCCGCTGCTGACGCTGACGTTGACGTTGACGTTGCTGAGCCCGCAGCTGCCGCCGCCGCCGCCAGTCGATTGATGTGATGGGCATGTGTGGGATGGTGTCCGGCCGTCGTCGTCGTCGTCGCCGCCGCTGCTGCTCCGGGTAGTTGATGGTGATGCAGCTGCTGGTGTCGCTGCGGCAGCAGCAGCAAATGATGCGTCGTTGTCTGGCCGTTGTCCTGCTGTCCGGCCGGATGCTGGTTGCGCGTCGCATGCTGCAGCGGCGTGTCCACGTACTCATTGGTGAGCCTTTCGGATTCGGGTCGCGGTTGCGCCAGCGTGACGGGGGAGGCGGGCGGCTGACCCGTTGACAACAAGGACACCGGTTCAGCGCTTTGGAAATGACTAAGGAAGTTGTTGTTGTTGTTGTTAATGTTGCTGCTGTTGCTGTTGCCAGTTGTGGTCAGCAGCGGTGCGGGCGGACGGCGACGCGTAAAACTGGATGTGGAACCAGCGCTGCTGTTCGCCGTGGCCGTCGATGAGGATGCGTTGCTGCTGTTCCGGCTCAGGCTGCTCGGACGCTGCGGCAGAAATGTCAGATGGTGGATCTGATAGTCGTCGAAGTCGCCCGAAGCGGGTATTATCGATATAATGTTGTTGTTGTTGCTGTTGCTGTTGATGTTTGTTGTTGTAGCCGTTGTTGTTCTTGCTGTTGTTGCGCTAATACTCGGATGTTGCTGATTGCTGTTGTTGTTGCTGTTGCTGTCGCTGCTGTTGCTGCTGCTGTTGTCGCCACCTAACGCTGTTGGCTCCGGCGCCCTTGGTCGATGCACGCGCGGTAGTAGCTTTGGGGGCCGGGGTGGCGCCAAGGGATCGCCGCCATTTCTGCGATCCATGTAGTGTTGCAAACCAATTCTAACCAACAGCCTGGCACTGCACTAAGGCTACGGCTACTAAGGCCTGCTGCACGGCCTTCAATAGTGCCCTCGGTAATTGCTGTGCCCGAAATCGGCTCGATTTGCCTTCATCCTAGCACGTTGATCCGCCAATTCTTCGCCGTTCTTGCCGTTCTTGACCAGCGACGATTGCTTTCTGTAAATGCGAAAAAGACACGAGTTAGTTGCTTAGCTTTTATAGATATATAAATATTTATATATATATATATATTTTTTTTTTGCATTTATCTGCAACTGCCTTTAAATGGCACGTACAATATATAAACACATTCTTAACAGATGATGGAATGACGGCTGAGGGGGAGGGCTAATTTAATGCGGGGGCAAGTGGGGCGAAGGCCCCCTGCAACATGGCACGATTCTGTTTTTTTTTTTGCTGTTGTTGTTGTTGTTATTACTGTGCTTATTTGGTTTAAATTTAAAACTTTTATTCAACGAGTATATTTCATTGTTTGTAATTAATTTCTTGCTGTGCCATAAAAAAAAACAAAACAGCTAAAAACAACAGCAACAACATAGCTTTGGTCAGCTCAACGCCCAAGAAAAAGGTCAAAATCTTTGGCGTGACTTTTGTGTAAACATAGCGCAAAGCTTTTTATACTCAAGAGCAATTAAATACTGGGTATATCCATAATTATTAAAAACCAAATTTTAGATATACTATCTAAATTAAATATTAAAATGGTATTTTTTTTTTTAAATTATCAAAAAAATTATAAATGTTTTCAAATAATGACAATAACATAAGAAGTACTTATATGCCCATATCGTAATGCCTTACAGGGTATGTTTATTTTGTTTATTTTGAGTTTGTTTTAATATGTTCCTTCAAATGTCTCGAATTGGCACTAAACATTAAAATTCACTTGAATTCGCACATGATATTTTCGAGATTATGGCTCCCTAAATGCGAGTTTGGCTAATTTGACTTTGGTTAGGTTTTTATTAAACGGAATCGAGTTAAATGGGATTTCTTCAGAAATGCGCTAGGCTTCTGTTTTTGTTAAACAAACAACTTCAGGGTTTTCTTAATTCCATATTTTGCATATGTCAGCCGAAGAGTTTGCTCAACTCTATACATAATATATAATACATTTTTCTATAATTTGTTTTTTATTATTTTTTTTTTAGTATGATTATCACCTCAGACCATTTGAACTGAATAACCTACATTATCTTTTTATAGCCACTCCCGCGGTTCATAAAAATCGAATAAAAGTAATTTAGACGCACTATCTCTTTACTCATTTTAATTGGTTTTATTTTTATAATAATATTTTAATAAATATTTTATATATATGTAGCCCGGAAATAAGAATATTCGAAAAGTAGAAGAATTGGTAATGGCAATAAAAAATGTTTAAAATATTTCTGGGAACCACTTAAAGGCAAATTTATATATGCATATAGACATATGTTTACCCATTATTAAATGCGTGTGGCACGAGTCAGATATTTGAAAATACAGGAAATTAATAAAGGCTAAAATGCTCTATATAAAATCGGAATATACGTATGTATATAGAGCAAAGTGGCGATAAAAAGCTTCAAGAATTAGTATTATTATTATTAGTATTTTGCAGCTTACAAAACGCCAAAAACAAACTAAAATGGATCTTTAAAGATTCACCTTTAAATAAGTACAAAAGCTATATATATACAATCTATATATGTATTTGGATGTATAAACACGCGCATTAGTGTGTTGGTATAAAAATTAACACAAACGCCCACTTATTGACGTCATGTCCGGTACTCAAAAACAATTTTCGAGAATGACCACAATTGAGAAAAGCAAAATCGAAATAAACAGCCAACAGATGAGGAATGGGCTTTCGGCCAGCTAGAAACGGGCCGAGGGGGTATTTAGGGGCATTCTATGGCAGATCGTTGCTGATTGCCAATAAGAAAATCTAAAAAAAAAAAAGTAAAAAAAAATTAATGCTCGACGTGTGTGTTTGCCAATCGTTTTGGCCGTAAATATGATTTGATTTTTTCTTTTGAGTTCTCATATTTGATTCAAATTTGATTTTATGTTATTGTCAGGGGATTATCAAATGATTTTTGTTGTGCAAATTATTTGGTAATTTATTGACATTAATGTTTAAACAAGACAGAAATGATAAATGAACAAATATTAAAAAAACATTTTAATACTAAATTAAATTTGTAGAAAATTAATAAAAATACTAATAAAGTTAATTGAAAATAAATACAAATTTAATCCAAAATAATAAAATATACAATGTAACAGAAATTGAAATGTTGCTTTAAATTATACACATCATTTAATTTCCACGACTGTATGGAAAACTGGAGCCACGCCCAAAACTTAAATTTGTTTCCCAGCATTTAAAAAACAAAAAAACACGCAATGCCAAGATTTTCGATTTCATTCTTAAATTAATTGGCACAGCGCAACAACAACAGCAGCAACAACAATATCATCACGTAATTTAAAAAGATTTTTCTTATTTTTAATTGCGTTAGAATTTTTTTTGTATTGTTGCTGCTGCTGTTGTTTTTTCGTTCATTTTGATTTGGTATTTTTATTTTTGCCGCCAACAGCACGAAGCATTGGCAAACTTTGACCTTGGCAAGAAACAGTGAAAAAGTGCTGCCAATTTACTTTTTTTAAAAGTACATAGCCCATTTATTTTTAACATTGTTGTCACTGTTATTGCTGGCGTTGCTGTTGTTGCTGCTGTTATTGCTGCTAACCAAACGAAATTTGCCATTTGAATTTGAAACGTTTTCATTAATAAGTGAACTTGACGTTGCGGGCGCCACAGAACAAGTCACAAGTCTCTGCCAGCGGCGCAGTCAGCATCTAAGTGACGTCGATGTCAGCGTCAGCGACAGCATTTTCGTCTTTCATTCAAACGATTCGACGGGTTTTTTTTTGCTATTGTATTTTTGTTTTTGTTTATTGTTTGTTGTTGGTGTCACTGCCTGTTGCAATTCAAATAGAATTTTTTAAGGCATGACAACCTGCAGCAAGACCACAACAGCAAGAGCAACAGCGTCAAACAGCTTAAATAATACGCTGCGTTCTTATATAAAAATAAACGCAGGCAAATCAAATGCAAACAGGTTTTATTATTTATTTTATTTTTTTTCGACTTGTTATTAATTCTGTTCTGGTTTATAAGCCGGGCCACATTGAGGGCGCAGTGGGCGTAGGTGACATTGAAGTTGAAGTTGGAGTTGGAGGAGGAGGAGGAAGAGTTGAGGGGAAATTAACTGCCTGCAAAAGTAATATCAGCATGACCCAATTATCGTAAAAAAATCAACTAAAAAAGGCAATTTTATTAACTACACATTAACGTTAATATATTTTTATATACACGCCGTAATTAATGAACATATTTAGCCAAATAAAATGTGGCAATAAAATTATCAGCAGACACTGTATAAATAAACATTTATTTAAACAGCTAAAGACCTTTAATTGCTTTCAATATTGTCCTCAATTAAGCCATGGCAATACAAATTATATCATTTTATTATATTATTATTATATTATATTAAAGCGAATAAACGAATTAATACAGTGGTCGCTAAAAAATTGCAGCTCAGAAATATGTATTAAGCAAGGAAATAAGAATCAGCTTGAATCTAAAACAGTTGTGAGAAATGCTTTTCAGTATTTACTGTTGAAATGATTATATAGTAGACATCAGCTGTTCTATTTAGTTAGTGACTACTGTATTAAATTATCACGTGGTACGGGGCGTTTAAATATTTCTGCTACTTTTATTTCTGGCAAAAATTGCTGAACTGTGAAAATGTACAATACTTTCTGAAGCAGTCAGCAATGGCTCCCTATATAAGTTGGTATATGTAAATATATAACTGTAACTATGTATATAATCTATATTAATATTAAATTAAAATCAAAGCTAGCATATTTAAGAATATTGGCTCGTGCGCGTTGACAAAACTTATCATTATTATTATTTTTATTCTCTCTTTTATTTTATTTGAGTTGGGTAATTATTTGCGGAGAGAGAGGAAGGAAGGGTGAGATGTGAAGGGAGAGGGGTTCTTTTTGCTGTTGAAAATATGTTGTATTTAATGCATTTTGGCGCGACGCCCGCTAAAAATATGTGCGGATATGCCTTAAGGGCGTGCACACACATAAACAGATACGCAAACAGATGCACGAACAGATGCAGATGCAGATGCAGATACAGATACAGATACCAGATACAAATACAGCGACGGCGACAAATGAAAAACCTACACAGGAAACACTAATGACTGCAAGCAAAGAACTGCGGTAACCGAAAAGACTTGGCGAAAACAAAAAGGCAGCGAAAAGGGAACAGGGAACAGGGAAATCAATCGGCTTGCACAGCGGCTGGCACAACGTAGCCGAAGTCGCAGTCGCTGTCGCTGTCGCTGTCGCAGTCGCAGTCGCCGTCGCAGCACAGATCATTAAACTATTTAAATGCTCGGGCCGAGAAAGGGCGCGAGGAACGTTGGCGGCAGTGACAGACAGACAGCTCAAGCCAGAGACTAAAAGAAGTAAAAACTAAAAGCCAGACGCAAGTAGTCTAAAAGGCCATATGTTGTGGATGCTGCAGCAGCAGCAGCAACAGCAGCAGCAAAGGGCAGCTAATAGTTTTCAAAGCAAATGAGCAGCACATGTGGCAAACACACATACAGATACAGATACACCAGATATCAGATACAAACACACAGATGCTGCTGCTCACGCATGTGTGTTATATAGATATATACATATATACACTATATATATGTATATACTTATATAGGGTCTGCGTCTATGCTCTTGATAATGATGCTGATGATTATGTTGGCTGCTTTTTTTTGTCCATTTTTCTTTACTTTTATAGTAATCATTGAAGCTAACTGGCTGACTGAAGCTCCGAAAGAGACAGATGTAGGCCGAGAAAGTGCGAGTGAGAGCGATAGAGCTGAGGATGAACGAATGCACAGCAAAAAGATCAAATCACCAACAAATGAGGCAACAACAAAAACAATAGCTCAAGTAAACATTAAGCTGCTGTAAATATCCGACTGAGAAATACTCTTCTTACAGTAAGAAATACTCTCTCAAATAAGAGCAGCCTTGATTTTGATTTCAAACTTTAACTTTAAAACTGCAATCAATGGAGTTGTGGATTTAAAACGTCAGATACTTTAACGATTTGCCATTAATATTCTTGGCTTGAACTTTAAAGGCATTAATCAGTAAAGTACGATACAAATATGGGCGTGGCTCCTTTATTTAAGTGCGTATAAATAAGTAAATAGGCCTAGTTTGAAGACTTCATCTCAGTGAGCATGCCAACAACAAATATACCCATAATGTAAAAAAAACAGGGTACATAAACTGGAAACGATTCGACGGTTAGTTTTGTTGTTGTTGCTGTTGCTGTTGTTGCCAGTGAGTAAGAAAGAAGCCCATAAACTACAGATGATCGACCTCAAGATTTTCTTGCACTGATTGTCGCTGAAGCGTAGGCTCTTACAATTTTCCTAGGCAGCTGTATCTATAGCTGCGTGCGTGTGTGTGTGTGTGCGTGTGTGTATCTGTATCTGAGCTGCGTCAGCTGGTGCATGGGCCTATGGTAGGTAGATTTCAGGTAGAATCTGTGTGTTGTTATAATGACTAAAGTGAGTTACAGTTAAGTGGCAGCCAAAAAGGAAGCTGCAACATTTGTGTTGTTGTTGTTGCTGCTGTTGTTGTTGTGCCTAAGTGCTGTTTCATTGTTGTTGCTGCACACCTTTTGACTGGGAACAACAACAACAGCAACAACAAATAGCTGCCCTTGCCTTATAAATAGATACCTTCAACAGATGTTTTACACAAAAATTTTCATTGAAAATGTTGAGACAATAAGGGGAAATTTCCTATACAATATATATATATATATATATATATAAACGTGCCTGAAGGACCTGGTTGTAATGGTCGTATCCGTCTGTCATTTCCTTTGAGAGATTCAGAGATAAGTTTCGTTTTAGAGATATGTTGATTAAACATTTTATTGAATTCCAGCATTCAATGCTATTTATTGATAATAAAATTAATTACTGATAAATCAAAATATCACATTTTTACAAAACTACTATGAATGGTTTTCGGTTCCATTAATAAAATTTATTGTTAATTCAATATTATTCCATAGTCAAGCTCTTTCTCAGCGCATTCTTCTTCTTCGGCAACGCCCACAATTTGCGGCGGCCAATCCCCTCCAAAAAAAAAAACAAAAAGGACAGCACACTAATATAGTGATATAGAAGAAGGCCTACATACGTAAATGTATACAAACTGCGCACAAACACATTCAAATTTTGTATATTCCATTTTTCGTGTGCTATTCAAAAATTCCGGTCACATCCTTACACGCGCAACGCCCACGCAACGACGCCGGCAGCGACAGCAACGGAGGCAGAGGCAGCGACGTCTACGTCTGCGTAGACTGCACAGGCGACAGCTGCTTGCGTTGCCTGAATATATATATATAAATATATATATATATATATATATATATATATATATATATATATATGTATATCTAGCTGACAACGTGCTAACACACACATACACAAATTGCCAAAAAAAAAAAACAAAAAAAGAATACGCCAAATAAAATCAGCGACATTCATGACATGCTGTTGATGACGTCAATGACACACACACACACAGGCACACACACACACGTGCTCAAAAAGGAACGCCAGCACGTCTGTCGTCTGCCTCTACCTATGTACAGCATTTGTTTCCCCACTTATAGAGCAGCAAATGTTACCAAAATAGCAACAACAACAACAACAATGGCAAATGAGAGCCAACAACGGCCTTTCTTTTGAGCCCAAAGAGCGAGCAGGCAACCACCCAAAAATGAAAAGCGCCCGACATCAACCTGACCCGCCTTAACTTGCCCTCAAGTACACACTCACACACACACACACACACACGGTCCATTCACACACACAGCCATAAACAGCTGAGCAGGCAAAGTTTATCAAAGCATAGAAACAGGCGCGTGATTTGAGGGCACGCACACAACGAGGAAGAGCGAGAGAGAGAGAGAGAGAGAGAAAGGGGAGGGGGAGAGAGATACACAGAGAGAAAGAGCGAGAGCGTGCAACACTTGACTGTCTGCGCTTTGCTATTTTTAGCCACATTTTGGCCAACGCTGCTCCGTGTGGTCGTATCTGTTAGATACAAAAAGAGGTGAGTGACGCCTAAAGTGTTTGTCGCGCTATGAATCTTTCGAGATACATTTGCCCAGGACAACAAAACCAACAGCAGCCGCCGCAGTAGCTTTCGCAGCAACAATAGCAGCGTGGGCTCGTCTCAAGCTGAGGCGGAGCTGGTCGGTCACCCACGCAAAAAGGTGCCCTGGGACGCTTTTGAAAAGGATGTGATGTTGTTGCTGCTGCTGCTGATGCTGATGCTGCTGCTGCTGCTGCTGTCTGCCCAGTGTGGGCGCATCAATGGTTCTCACCTACAGGTGGCAAAGATTGCGCCCAGCCATTGTGCTTATTACAGCCAGCTAGCTAGATCAAAGGCCGCCCGTTCAGATTGACAGCTTAGGCGTCATTTTGTTGCTGTTTTCTTTTTGGCCATATTTCATTTTGTTTTTCTATCATTTCATTGACGACATTCGCTATGCCAAACAGATTTGTTTATGTACAATATAGATACACATATTTATAAGTAAGTGTAAGTGTATCTTTATATATATACAATATATAATGAGCATTTTGTATGCGTTTCTCGACAATTCGGCATTTGGGTGGCCCGACCAGAAACTATAAATGTGAACTCAAACGGGGTGCCGCTTAAGCTTTGGAGCATGCAAAAACTAGCAAATGAAAGCGAATTAAATGCGAGGGGAAATCGGACAGGGGTGTGGCAAGGGGAAACAGGCCATGGGCTGGCATGCGCTAATAGATATGGAAATGGAGTATATAAACAATATAAATGATGTCGTTTCGAAAGCGAGTGGCACAAATAAATTAATTTTATAAATATATCTCAAGCAAATAATTATTCAATCAACATTTTAATATTCAAAAAACAAAAAATTTAAATTCTTAGATTTAAAAATTACTTGAAAACAAAAAACTAAAATATAATAGTTTATATGTAAACTAAGTTGCATATTACAAATAAAATCAGAAGAAGAAAAAAAATTAAGGAAGCTTTATAAAAATGTCGATTATAATATTGGGATAATTTTAATTGCAAAATAAATGTTAGTCAGTTTATTGGTGCATTAAAATCCAACTAAAGAAGGAAAACGCTTTTAAAAATCTAGTTCAGCTTTATATTAGTCCAATGAAAGTTCGATACAACAAAGGTTTTCTTTATGTTCAGTAAGACTTTATTTTAATACTTGTAAGCTAATTATTAAAGACAAATACTAGCTTTGTTGTTTGCCCACAGTTTACCTGTTGTACACAAATATTAAAACCACATTAAAATCATTTTATAATAGATAGACTTTGGGCAATACAAAAAAACTTTCCAAAAACTTTATGTTAAAGCTATTTTTTCGCTTTAACAGTTATTTAAATATAAAATACATTGTATTTAAATAGTCTAGACACCACAGACAACAAATAAACTTGAAAAGCGTCAACAAATTATCAAAAAATTTAATGATTATTTAGAATTTAATTTATTACTTTTCGGTAAACATAAGAATAACAAGTGTACGTGAATTCTACGAGTACAAAATGTTCAGATACTTTGGCTTTTATAGCAAGTGTGCCCATTAATTTCATCATCATCATCATCGTCGCTATCATCATCATCATCATCGACAGCAGCAGCAGCAACATCGTCACTCGTTGCACTGCCCTAAACAGTTGTTGTTGTTGCTGTTGTTGGGGTGTTTATTTTTAAAAATTATAATTTTCAAAAATAACAATTTTGCGACGACAAAAATAATTAAAATCACATGTTTGCTTGCGGCATAAAATGTTTTCAGACTTTTTGGCTTTTCTTTCTTATGTATTTATTATTTTGTTTCTTCGACTGCTTTTTGTTTTTATTTTTATTTTTGTTTTTCTGGCTCGTTCTCGTTGGCTTTTCAGTTGGCGTTTCGCTTTGCTGGCAGCGCAAAAAGCCGCAGAATTCAGCAAAGTACTCGCTTCTTCACTTACACATTGATGAATATTTGCATAATATCATATATATACTATATACATATTTATATGTTCGTTTGTGAGTTAAAGTTTCTGTATTGCAGGTTGTTGGTGTTTCTGAAGCCGAATCGTTTTTTTTAAGCTATGATTGATTTATGCTAGATTTAAAGGGTTTCATTTTTATTTTAGAATATAAAATATACAAATCTATCTTTTGCTTATTCCCAGCAAACTTAGACAATAAAATTGTTTGACAACTGTGTGGTTTACTTATTGTAAAATGAGTTAAGTTTAAACAACTTTTAAAATGATTCTCATGTTGAGCACTGCTTAAAGAAAAACCACAAAACTATTATAGTAAGTACTGTTTTTTCATTAGATCTATCCTAAAATAGATGCATGTGGTAAGCAGTTAAAGTGACCCACATATCTAGCTCATAAGTCTCGAAATTAATTGTAGATACGTATGCATCTTACATATTATTTATCTCGATATGCATGCGCTCATATATAAATATATATATAAAATTTTTTTATTTATGTATTCTAGTAATATGTAATACAAATTTTGGCTGTGCTTTCTGTATATTTGCGTCTGTGCCTCGGTTTTCCCAACAACAATTTGCCATAGCCACGTTTTCTAGACTGCGTCATCAACGACATTGTAGATTTGGCTCAAAGTGTTTGGCTAATACTTTGAATACCTGATTCCTGTTGTTTTTGTTGCTGTTGTTATTTGTTATTTATTTGGTTAATCAAATTTAAGCATATAATTTATTTATTTATATGCGCGAGAAACGTTAGCGTGTTAGCCACGTTCATGAATGAATTTCGCTAAAGCCATTTTTGCTGGTTTCTGCATATTTTTGGCTATGACATAAATAGGTGTCTGTGTGTGTGTGTGTATTTGTTCACATCAATTTAAATTTAATTTAATGCCAAGTGCGCCTGGCAAAAAAAATAATAAAAACTATTGCAAATCATGGTTCTATTAAAAAGTACACACAGTTAGTGAAAGAACCCTCCCTCCCCCCTTTGAGCAGTGGTTATCAGAACGAAAACAAAAATATATCAGATCGAAATCGAAATCGTTTCCAAAAAAGAAGTCAAAAAATGCAGTCGCGAGCCAAAAAAAAAACCTCAAACAAATAACGCTCGACAAGTAAACGTATGTGGAACGCAGAGACCATCGATCAAAATATAAACAACAACAACAACAACGTGAGGGGGGGAAACCAAAATGTTAACATGCCCACAACGAACTTATCGGGCTGAAAAGTTTGTACGCCTCTTCATTTATTTTTGGACTCTCGACTTATGCGGCCCGCTGCCCGATAGAGACGTTGCTTCACACCCTATTCCCACTGGGCAAAAGAGTATATTAGTTTGGAGACTTTACAACCCTATATAACCTTATATATGTATATTGGGTTAGAAGTGTATTGCGCCGTCGGGAGTTATTAACTGATATAAGTTTTCCTTTTCAAAGTAGTTACCGTTCCATGGTTCTTAGCCCGCTCCCGATAACTTTTGTTATTTTAAGCGTTTGTCAGTGGAAAATAGAAAGTAAGAGCTATACGAAAGTGCGCTTATCGAGCGGATGCCACGGGAGTAGAAGAAGAAGAACTATCGATGACGAAATCGACCCATAAATAGAACTAAGTTTTTTTTTGTGGTTTTATATAGATTTGTGTTTTTGGCTAGGCATGCTTATGGGGCGCGACAGCACGTGATATTCCCAAGTTAAAAAGAGTGTCGAGTGCTCAGGTGTTCAGGTGTTAAGGGAAGCGACAACAATGGGTGAAAAAAAAACTGATTAGACAACTGGCAGATTTAGTGAATGGAAATTCATAATCGCCACCAGCTTATCAGCCGGACAACAATGAAACGAAACGAATCGAAACGAGGCAAACGAGTATTTCGAATAGCATCGAATCCAAATCGATCACATCCGATTCCAAAAATATATAAACAACTTGTATATGTGTATATAGAGGAGAAACTATTTGAACAAATTGTTTTCGTTTTTAATATATATTCTAATCTGTATTATGTGCCTTTGCATTATCAGTCTGGCAGATCGGTAAATAGCTGCGCGACGAGACAAACAAACAACCGCAAAGTCAGTTAAACATTTTCTTTGTGCTTATACCCTATGATTTTTTCCAGCGGCATTGAGGTTAGCTTAATGCAACATAACTTCTATTCAATATTAATTAATTAATAAAATAAAATTTCTAATTTCCGGCAAGTTGAATACATAAATGTTGCGACTATCTTTAAACAGTTTTTTTTCGCATTTCCTAAATAAATTGTATGTTGTTTTATTCAAGCTAAAATAATCCTTCCTGTTGTTGTTTACTACACAATACTATATGCTATGTACACACATATATAGACATAAATTAACAAATTGCATTTGTCACGACCCTGCCACAAATCAGCTGTAGAAATTGTAATTGTGCATTTCCTGATATCTGAGATACTGCGAAGGTTGAACGTTTCGAAATTTCAATTCCATGTAGTATTTAACTCTATTTATTTAGTTATTTATTTATTGTTGCCTTGTGGTGAAAACTTACATTGATTTTCAAAAGCAATCCGTATAAAATCCAAAATAAAATATATATTTTAATTTTTTATATATTATTTCGCTGCAAGTGTATAATCCGTATGCGTTTGACAATTGTGTCTTAGTTAGAATATATATATCCAATTAATGCTGTACTCGTTAAATCGTATAATCCAAAGTTTGGCTACAAATGGGGCACTTTTCGCTCGGATTTGACTTGAATTTGGTGGCCTTTAATTCTACTACTCGCGATCACGGCATATACTACATATATGTGCATATATATGTGTGTGTATATATTTATATGTATATACAAATAGACGGGCGTAGATTTGCTTTGCTGCTTGTGTTATTTATTTAGCATTTATGTACATATTAAAAAATATTTTTTATTCGCTTTGCTGGTTTTTTTCGCATTTCATTCACAAAAGTAAATTTAATTAACACAAAACGCGACGTTGACACCGACTGCGACTGCGACTGCGACGCTGGCTGCACAGGCGACTGTTACAGGTTTGCGTGCCAAAAATATAATAATAATAATAATAAATGAACGTTTGCGATGGCAGCAGCGACGACGGCGAAGTTTTCGTTGACAGCGACAGCGACTGCGGCTCACACACACATGCACACTGGCACGCACACATACACGCTCACACGGACGCACACTAAGACGGGGGCCACGTCGACGACTGTAGCTGTGTGAGTGTCGCTTTGTATCTGTATTTGTGCGCTACGACAACACACTACAGTAAAAAAATATTTTTATGCAATTTTATATAGACAAATTTCATGTGTCGTTGTAGTTGTTGTTGTTGTTGTTGTTGCTGTTGCTTTTGCTGTTTTATTTTTCGCTTAACACGTTTTGTATTTGAATTGAATTTATTTTTTGTGTTTTTTCGCTAGATATTTTTGCCGTGCTCGTTGTTTTTGTTGTTGTTGTTGTTGGACTTTTAAATAGACGTCGATTTTCTTTGCGCAATTTACATTTTTAGGCACATTATTTCCATTGGAAGCAATTTGTAATTCCAAAATAGATTTTCGATTGCGATTGCAACTCATTTATTATTAAATACAAACATTTAAAATCTCACTATATTTTGCACAATATATTTTTTGTTTCAATTTAAACTCGATTATCGCTCTTGTCGTCGTTCGTTTTGTGCGAATGAATTGTTGTTAAATTGTTTAAAGTGAATGTTTAATATGCCAGGCTAAAAAAAATGTTACTCTTCGCGGCAGCCGCTCTGCTCAGCTCCGTTCACGGTGCACTGTGTACACGCTCAAAGTTTTTGAAGCGAAATGAATGCCGAGTTCGACGCGACGTACTGGCAACCGTTTGGTTTTTTCAACGGCGAATACATTTCATTCTGAAATTGTATGTGCGGCGAAAAGAGCGCGCTGAGCGTGCAGCTGTGTGAGTGCGTTGAGTGCCCAGTCGGATAAGTCAGCATGCTAGAAGCATGTCAGTTCACTGCTTTTTTCAATACCAATAACAACTCACCGGGCGGACAAACGAAATGCATATTTTTGTATTGTTAATTGCTCAGAAACGCTACTACTACATTTATTTACAGTATTTATATTAGCGTTTTTCTTTCTAGACTGCTATTTAACAATTTATTCCCTGTCTAAGCAAATGCACTCTTTCAAAAACACGTTTCGCTAAATTCGACTGGGCTTGGATGTAAATACATATATATTCGAGCAAGTGTGTGTGTATTTGTATATGTGTGGGCATACAGTTGATCACTTACGAGAGCGAAAGCGAATTCGCTCTTTGACTCAATTAATTCGCCGCACTCGCAGCTCGAGTGACTATAAAACAATTTTGAACTACACAGCATTGTAAGGCGACAACACATGGTCGGCCTTTCTTAACCCCCCCTCGACAGCGAGCGCCCTTGTCCCACATGCAGCGACTACAGGCCTCAAAAGCGCACGAAGCCTATGCTATAAGCGACGGCGACGGCGACGAATTTTCGTACTAAAAACCAACCGGACGTTGCCGCCACCGCCGTTGCCCGCTGCCCGATGCCCGATGCCCGTTGCCCGTCAGCGGCAACAGACGCCAACATAAGCTTTGGGGCTGTGAAGCTTTGTCGGTGTGCGTGTGTGTGTGTTTGTGTATGTGTATGTGTATGTGTGCCTGTGAGTGTTGGGGGCTTTGCTGTTGTTGTTTTGAAAAAAAAAAACGGAAATTGAAAATATGCCAACTTGTAGGCGCGCTCGCTCGCCGCGTCCATGTTGATGACGGTACGGGTTTACGGTGGGCCAGGGCTGCGGGGGGTTGTGGACTTGCGACAAATTTATGCCAGTTTTTTCATTCATTTAAATTTAAAAGCAAGCAGCGCGCAAACAAGCCATAGGAACACAACAGCCGCCGCCCCCCGCAGGGTCCCCTCTCCCCTCCCTCCCACACACACACACTCAAACACTCATTTGGGCGCTGCCTACGCGAAGAATCCAACAAACGAGTGTGATTCCAATACCCAATTCCAATTCCAAAAACAAAAGCAAAAACCAAATCCAATTTCAATCACTCAGCTCATATTTCTCTCATCTCAAAACAATTTTGTTATTTTCCTGCTCGATTTTGAGTGCCTTCAAGTGTCGTTTTATTTATTATTATTATTATTTTTTGTTTTTTGTTTTTAATGAATCTCAGCTAGTTGCATATTTTCACCAACATTTTTTGCGTTGGGCCATAAAATATCAGCCTCAATGAGCGTTGCCGTGTCTGTTTCGCGTTGGCTGCCAATATGAATGAAAAATACGCACACACCGAGGCGAAAGTAGCTACAAAATCGCGGCGATGTTGTCGTAGTTGGCGTTGTCTATGCATGAATAGCTGCAGCTGCCAAGTGTGTGTGCGAGTGTCTGTCCTCTTGACTGTGTGTATGTGTGTGTGTGTGCGAGTAAGTATCTGTATCTGAATGTTGCATGAGGTAAGCATACGCTGTGGTTGTTGTTGTTGTTGTTGTTATGCCAGTGTGGTGTGAGTAGAAAAGTTAACAACAGGCGAGACCCTCAACTCAAAGCATTCACCTGTGCACACAAATCAGATTTATAGAAATGTTGGAAAATTTGAGCATATTATTGATATTAATTATAGCGTATATAGATTATTTATTAATTCAAATTAGTATTTTAAAAATATATATTAAAGCTATTTTTAAATTGAGTGTTTGTTTCACCTTGTTATCGAATCGAATTTAGAATTTCAACAACATGACGCTCTCCAGTGTGAAAGATATTGAAAGGCAAACACATCAACAACAACGACTGGTTCAACGTTGTCTGGCTGGCTGGTCTCTGGTTGGGCTGCTGCCGTTGTTCTTGTTGTTGTTGTTGCTGCTGTTGATGTTCGGCAGAGTTGCCGAGTGCCTCGCGCAGTCTGTGTCAAAAGAAAAATACACGACTCTGCGGCGCGTTGGCAACTGTGCGCAGCGACTTTAAAATAAAATCTCAAAACCAGTAGCACTTTTCTTGGCTTCAACATAAAAAAGTGCGCGGCAACAACAACAACAACGTCGACAGCGACGTGCGTTGAAAAACAGCAGAAAAAAACAGCAACAACAACAACGACAAAAAGTTAAAGCGAGCGTGAAGAGTTGTTTGTTGTCTAATAAGCCAAGCCTCAAAACGGGATAGATAGCGGGCAAATCGGATCAACTGTAGATAACTACTAAACCAAAAAAGAAAACATCATACTAACTTGGGACACAGACTATTGGGTGCCCAGGCAGAGATTAGCATGAACTTTCCAGGGCAGAAGGAAGCGAAATACAAATATACATACATATGTGTATATATTTACATATATTTACTATATGGCATAGTATCAAAATGGCTTGCTAAACGCATACATACATACACATAGTGTGTACATATGTATTTCTGTATGTACACACTGATATACACACACTCACACACATCAGATAGTCGACACTCGAAATTTCCTCTCCAATGCCACAAGACTCAACTCGCTTCAGCGAGCGAAAGCGAATTCGTACCGAGTCAAGCGAAATAAACGAGTGAAAGAGCGACATGCGGCGAATTCATAGACCTCGCTCACTCACTCACCAGAGTCGTTTTTATGAATGAAACCGTTTATAATGAATGGAGGCCTGCGCTGCCACCAACGCTGCCCCGCTGCCAGCGTCGCTGTCGTCGTCGCTTGCGCTGGCAAAGAAAAAAATGTTGTTATTTTGCTTTTGTATTATTTAAAAATGTTGTTGATGTTTTTCTTGGCTATTTTATTTAATGTTATATACTGATATGTATTTACATATATATAGATTGCGTTTTTTGCGCTTTAAGTAAATTGTTTACGCTTATTTTTGGATAAATTGCAGTTTTTTTCTCAACTGTGACCAGTTTATATGTATGTGAACAATGGCAAATTTTTGACAGACTCGCCGTCGCCCAATATCAAAATATTAAAAGCAACAGCAACAATAATTTTAAGAGCAACTTACTGCAAGAATTTTTAAATCTTGGGCTTATGCAAATTCTTATTTAAACATACAGAAATTTTGGGCATAATGAATATGCGACACTTTTGGTAAATAAGTTGCCCACATCTTCCAATACACGTGGGCGGGACGCATGGTAGGCTGGCTATCTGGTATCTGGTATCTGTTATATACCAATTTTAGGTTGCCTTCTTACCCACTCTATACTCTAGACAACAAGTTCTGTTTGGGTTTTTCCAAACTTATTTCTTTTTGGCCGAATATGGCAAAAGTATTTTTAGCTTGATGAATTGGGATAGCTAAAAAATGCAAATTGTTTTCAGCTGCAACTTTTAATGACAAACATTTTTGATTGATATTCTCGAGAAGTGCGAAGAGAATATTGGGTCTGTGGCATGTCTTTCTGTCGGTCCGTCTCTTTTTTGACATGAACCGATTCTGGAGAGGTCAAAATTCAGTAAAATTTTGACAAGTAATCGAATCCACAGCTCCTATGTTTCAAACTAAACCAAATTTTTGCTCAAAAATCATGCCAAAATGTACAAAAATTTTGATATGTAAAGCTCTCCGATTCATTTCTCCTATATATCAGGGTCTCATAACTTTGCCAAAACCAAACCGATTTTTATGTTTGACGGATATATCGGTTACATCCGACGGAAACGTTCTTACTTGTTTTATTTGACGTTGTATATTCTTGCCGAAGGCATCGTTGTATTGAAACGAACTAATAAATGACTGGAAAAAAGACATGTCTAAGCTTTCTTTTCATTTTTACCAGAAGGCTTTGGATTATATATTATATATTGTCGTATTCAAACGAAATTTTCTTAGTTTCAATTTCGAAATCCTTCGGGGTTGTCTTTTCCTTTGCGACAAACTGAATTTTAACAACATAAAAGCAATGTGGGAGGTTAAGAAAATGATTGTTTTCAAGGAAATAAATTGGTTTCTGAGCATGTAATACAAATTTTATATGGATATTTTTTCTCTCTATGTGACTACAATAAAATTTTATTTAATCTGGACCACATAGTTAACCGAAAGAAGAAAAAAAATTGGTACATGCAAGTAAATTGGTTAAAAAGTTGCCCATAAAACTGACAATATTATTTGTGCTTGCCGTTCGCTTTTTGGGGCCGACAGCGCGACAGACGCATAACAAATGCATATTTAAATTACAACCAAATTTGGACTCGCCGTAGGTTCAAAAAATCTTTGCCAAGTCAGCCAAAAAATGGTTAAATGCGAAGCATTGGCTTTTGGATTCGCTTTCGATGTGGGCTTTGCCTGCTTTGCATATATGTAAGTAATCAACTTGGAAAGTGGCCGCAACCGTCGGCGTTGGTGGGTCGCCCAGAAAGCCACCGAGCCACACACGCAACCACACACACAACCACACACACGAAAAGCTATTCGAGTTTTCAATACTTTAGCTAAACAAATGCGAACAATGGCTAAATGTCAACGGCGATGCCAACAATCAAAACCACGCCAACCCGCTTCCGACCTATTCAAAAATGTAAAAGTCCATAACGAAATTACTTCTGCGTTTAAATGGGTTATTCATTTAATGATCAGTTGCGATATTTCGAATTCTCAATGCGAAAATAACTATAAAATAAATGTAATATAATATAGTTTTAATATATACACAAATGTGTTTTGATTATTGGATATTGAAAATCATTTGAAGGAAAAAATCATTTTAATTGCAAAACAAACCTTCGCAAGGATTTATACAGATTTACCGAAGTAAATATTTAAAATATAAATTGAAATATTTGAAAGCACAGTTTTTAGCTAAACATAACTAAAAACGTGGCGACAAAAATATTAAATTAAGCAAGATCTTAAGAAGCGATAAAATAAATAATTTATAAAAACCAAAATATTTAAAATATCAAATTAAATATTTATATTTCAATATAAATATTTTTTATATATGATGTGCGATTTAGCATTATAGTAAACAGTGCTTGCAAGGTCTGTTGGCCCTAATGCTGTAAGATATCACCAACAATGAGAAAATTTAAATCTCGTTCTATATTTTGAAAAAAGGACATTGTATTTTTTATAGAAGTAGACAACTTTAGAAACAGTTAGAGCTTCTTTTTTTTTTGTTTGATCCGCAATGAATCAATTCTTTCTTTAAATTATATAATTTCAACTAATTTGAAAATATGAATTTTATATTTTAAATGTAGACTGTTTAAGCTATTGGGATATATTGAAATAAAACATGAAAATCGACTCTGTTTTAACAAAGTTATACGATTTTAAGTTCAAAGTGCTCAAACTTAACTTCTGTAAAAGGAAAATTCTTAAAAATTGTATTTCACTTTTAAATGTCTGATTCAATTGAGGAACGTCACGGTCAGAAAAATATTATTAATTTAAATTGGTTCACATATCAGAGAAAAATCAAGAACTATTGACTTCGGCAAAAAAACGTATCAGAAATATATATTCTGGATATCAAATTTATTTGATTTATAGCTCAGAAATAATTACAGCTGTGTGCTTCTTAATAAGAATTGTCATTATTTAAAATTGTTTGCAATGGAATTTCTAGGAAAACTTAATGAATGAATTTCCACAGAAATCAACAGAAACGCAGTACGTAAATGGGGAGGGCTTAAGCCTTAAAGGGAAACTCTATACGGGCGCTTCGGCAGACCTTCAACAACATAGTGGGAAGCCCTCGCAAATGGGGGGTTACAGGTAAATTACGCGGGTGTTGGCCACATTCGGTCAGACACTGTGGGCTTATTCAGAAATATTCCCATTGGCCGTTGTCCGTTGGCCGTAAATGGCGCTCAGCATGCAGCGGTAGCTGGCCACAATGAAGACAGTTGACACACCCGCGGAATGCCAAAGATTGTTGCATGCCTCATGCCAAAATGAACACAGCCGCACCGATGCGAATGATCGCAGTTGGAGTTGGAGTCGGAGTCAGAGCCTGGAATGCCATGCAACAGTAGCCACATCCGCTGTCAACCCGAGAAATTAACGCAGTTATTCACGCAGTTTTGTTGAGCTGAAATCAGCCTTTGGATGCTCGCCCGAATTGAACTTGAGTGAGCTTAAGGCAACGCCCCAAGGTCCACAAAAAGCAAAACTGTGTCTGCCTGATCTTGATTTCGAGTCATTATGATACAAATTTCAAAAAAAAAAAAAATTAAATAAAAAAATAACTCCCTGGCTACCTAAGCGTCTGGTTCTTCAAAAACCCAAAAATTTAAAAGATAAATGGGTCGAGAATTCAATTTTTTTCGCTTATTCACAGATTCGTTCAGCTGTTGGAATTTGTCGACTACTGTTTCGCATTTTTTTGCAATTGCCAAATACTTTTAGGCAGCTTTAACCGTGATCTTAACTGATGCCAACAGCTACTGTTTGTCACAAAATAAGCGAATTTAAAAGAAAAATATCAATCTTTATGTGCAGGAGAGTGTAAATAAAAATTGAGTAATATTAATAATAAAAGCAAAATCGAAATTGAGCTGAAATACTTAGTAGAACAAAAATTTAGATAGATAGAAAACGTTTGTTTAATTAAGATATAAGATCTAAGAGAGTTAAAGTTACCTTTCCGAAAAACTAAAGAGAGTGAATATTATCAGTAATAATAATGATAATAGTAAAGATTTGAGGAGCAATCAATAGGTTGATAGCTAGAAAAAAGCGGGCTTCTTTAAAAGCAGGGTTTTCTCCAAAAGTTGAAAAAAAGATGGAACATATTCAAACCAAATTCAAGAACCGATTCGGTTTGAGCTTTGAATCATAACAAAAAACGAAGAGAGAGATTGTCATAAAAACCAAAAAACGTATGAACACGTGTGAACCATTAAGAAAAATTAAATGTAACATAAACTTTTTTTTATGGAACAAACAAATATCTATTTCAACTATATAATGATGAACTTGGCGATTTTTTAAAAGCCGCTTTTGCTGCTTATACAAATTAAAATTTTTATTAGTTATATTAGTTGTTAAATACTATATATTTTTCAAAAGTATAGTAATATATTTTTCAAAAGTGATTTTAAATTCATACTTAGTAATATTTAAGTAACAAATGCAAAACAGCAATTTAAGGAAAGAACTTTAAAAACAATTAATTCTAATTAAAACAGTGGATTAGTAAAATAACTTACCAGTTAATAAATATTTTATTTAAGAGATAATTGAAATACTTTAATATTAAAATTTTATTTTACTTTTTTACCTAATGTTTTTTATAGGTATATATTTATTTAAAACTTTATATTTGTATTATTTTGTTGAGTTTTAATTGCAATTATAAATACAAGCAAGTTGTCTCAACTAAATGTTTTGTATCAACTGTACTTTAGGTTAATAGACAGTTTTGTTAAACACGCATTAACTATAGAAACACACACACACACACTAATCGGTTAACTATGGTATATGTAAATATGAGTTGGTTAATTATTAGTTAGTGCACCTGATTATTAATTGTATTTTAACACCAATTCGTAACAGTTGCAGTTGCAACAAGGATTCAACAGCGCTCATACGCTGCGTGCGACAGTGGAAAAGTTTTTGGAAAAGAACTCGACGTCTTGACTTTTCCGTTTTAATATGTTTTGTATTCAATTTTTTTATTTTTTTTTTTTTTTGAAATTGCTCTACACATATAGAGAAACACAGAGAGTAAAGGATCCTGACGGATGCACACTACGTTGAATGCAGCCTGACGCTCGTCCAGTGACTGACACGATGGTGCACGCCATTTGCATCGAGAAAGTGCCCCCAACGTGCTGGGCCTGGTTTCTGGCTGCAGTTGTCGTCGTTTGGCGCACGACTCGCCGCTCGGCAAATGGCCGACAGGATGCTGCGGGCCCGAACTGTGCACGAGCCAAGCGCACGACGTAACGAATTCTAGAAACGAAGCAATTGTGAATCGGACTGGACGCGCGCTGCGTGGGCTTTGAGTTGAGGTCTGATGCAGCTCCATGCTCCAACGCCTGCCACTGCCCGCTCCCTGCTCCCCGATCCCCTGAAGAGCTGGTCATTCAAATTCAGCAAACCTTTGCGTGCATAGATTTTCGGCTAATTATTGGGCAAGGCTCAAGGTTTCTGGCCAGCCAGCAGCTTGACCCTGGTCATGCAGTTGGCTCACCCTAAACCCCATAACATCCGCGGCAACCCCAATCGCAAGCGCTAGCTGTTATTTTGTCTGCCTGCCGCTGCAGCCAATGAACAGGCTGCATTCAAGGTCAGCGCGTTTTGACGGCCATTTTGAAAATGCTCTGCCGTTCAATGGCCGCTCAAAGCGTCGCCGTGTGAACTGGTTGCAGGCTGCATTTCCTGCCCAATGAGCTGGCCCTGAGACCAAGCCCGCCCGCTGCGTTGGCGTCGTTGCCTTGGCAACGTCCTTCGATAGGCGTAACCTCGACATTGGCTCTGAATTCCGCTCCGCTTGGGGGTTGCTTCCGCTGCAGCAGCTGCACTGCGCCCAAGGTCACCCATCAGCCATAATACATGTATAAAAATCATATGTATGTGTGTGTGTGTGTGTGTGTTTGTGCACAGCACAGCTGATTGCCAGAGTTGCCTTTGGCTTTAAATTTTACTGAATTAAGGCGCGACACTTAAACAAACCCTTGAATAAAACACCCAGTTCTCTTTAAACATTGTTTTTAATTTTATCAATTTATTAATAGACATACAAATATTCATATGTTTAATTAAACACTTAAATTTACCCTTAAATTACACATTATTTTGATTTATGTATTAAGGCTGCTTAAAACGAAAGTTTACTTTGCCAAAACTCAACCGATTTTCATAAGGATGGTATATTTGTTCATAGTTCGTTGTCTAGATGAATTCTACATTTCAGTTTAAAAATACAATTTTGGTCCAAATTTATGTAAAAAATACTCGAATATGTACATTGGTGTTCCTTTATAGGGATAGGTCTCAACTTTCCCCAGTCGTAACTTTGCCAAAACTCAACTGATTTTAAAAAGGGTGGTCTTTTTGTTCATGGTTCGGTGTCTAGATGAATTCTACATTTAAATTTAAAAATAAAATTTTTGTTCCAAATTCATGTAAAAAATTTTTGAATATATACCCTAGTGTTCCCATATAGAGATAGGTCTCAACACTTCCCAGTCGTAACTTTGCCAAAACTCAACCGATTTTGATGAGGATGGTCTTTTTGTTCATGGTTCGGTGTCTAGATGAATTCTACATTTAAATTTAAAAATAAAATTTGTGGTCCAAATTCATGTCAAAAATTTTCGAATATATACCTTAGTGTTCCCATATAGGGATAGGTCTCAACTTTCCCCAGTCGTAACATTGCCAAAACTCAACCGATTTTCATAAGGGTGGTCTTTTTGTTCATGGTTCGGTGTCTAGATGAATTCTACATTTAAATTTAAAAATAAAATTTT
>SCDY01000794.1:0-48725 GCA_004143825.1 Drosophila micromelanica | reverse complement strand
GTAAACGAGCTGAAATGTTTATAGAACCAGATCGCAGGGTTCAGGGTATCTCCTAGTCGGGCGGCCCCGACTAGAGCCTTCTCACTTGTTTTATTTTTATTTTATTATTGACATTTTAGACACAAAGTGCCATTGCCATCAGCGTTATCAAGGACATTTCGTAGAATTTCTGTCTAGGTTTTTGCGCCTTTGGCCGAAGGAACGGTAATCCTCTGCGCCTTATCGCCCATTAGTTTGTCATCATTCATCATATTTTTGTAAACTTGCGTGTCAAGAAGCTTGTATGTTTTACGTTCTCTTAATCGCAGCCGTACGCCGTAGACTTTATACCGTACACCGCATACCGTTGGGGCGGTATCCGGTTAATAACTTGACCCCCATTGGCATACTTATGTACGGCACTGTCAAATGTCAAAAACGTGCGTAATTACATCGGATATGTTAATAAGAGCGCATTAAAATGTTGTGGCCTTCTAAAAAGGGCGCAGAGACAGACGTTGCCGGGTTGGCATTTCATTTACGACATCCCACATACATTTTGTGGCAACATACTCGCGCACAGCTGTGTGCCAATGTTAGATGTCACCCTGTGGCCTGTGTGTGTGTGTGTGTGTTGAGGCAGTTCTTCATAATTTCGTACGTGTTTCAGGCGCAAATTTATATGTTGTACTTAGCTGGCATTTAACCAACATAAAACCCACACGTAGGCGACCATGCGGTCACGCCCACGCAACAAGCCAGGGGCGTCCAATGTCAAGGCACAAAACTCTTAAAGCATCCCAAGAAAATGTTCACCTTGGCGACAGCCTGAGAGCCCGAGAAACAGACAAGCACCTGACATTTGTCGGGCTCATTTAACTTGTGAAGCTTCTGCAGATGCGCAATTTTCATGCCTACCAAAATTGGGAATAGTAGGGCTGCTTTCTTCTTTTTCATGTTGTTCGTGCAGCCCATTTTAACTGTTTTGCCTCGCTGCGCAAGTTTAAATCATTATGGCAAATTAAGCCTAATTATGCTTAACATGCATTCGTACTTAAGCCTCTTGCCAGCATATATGCGTGTGTGTGTGCGTCCAACTCCAACTTAAGCATAAGCCAAATATTAGTGCGATAATTTGGCCCTTTGACTGTAAGCGTTAACAACTCTTTGGCTAGCCAATTGTGCGTGTCCGCCAGGATGCCTTAATATCCGGTCCACTAATTGAACCAACTTTCACGTACACTCTATTTAGGTGCAACTAACTAAAAGTTTTTTATGTTTTCCTTTGTCTAAATAAAAGCTGTATGAGCGTAATGGTCCCAAATAGTTGCTAATAAATGGGTATTCTTAGGAGTCTTCAACAAAGTCAAAAACTGCTTTAAGTCAAATAAAATATGAGTGAAGTTGTTTTAGATTTAAAAATATGCTCGGCTTAGACTAGTTGCAAGGGCATATCAAAGAATTATATTTCGATTTTCTAAACGATGAGATTTATAAAAAAATACTAGGATATTCTAGGAAAATCTAGAATTATTGATATTTGAATTTCCAAAATAATGTTTCAACCAAAAACTTGTTTAATTTAAATGCAAAATTCATAAAGAATATATAATTTATAATTGTATATTCTCCGTATACAACTAATAAATGACATTGCAGTTGGTTAGGCTCGTTCTTATGAAATTATTATTATTAGTAGCTAATTTGTTGATCCTCTGAATTTTGTGCGGTCTTTAGAAGTATTCATCAATAGTATATCTAAAAAGTTATATGTATCTAGCTTAAAAACCTGAAGCCTACAAATTGACTTTGTCAAAATACCAAAAGATTGTAGTACTTGAACAAAAATAAGTTTTTACATCTTATGTATGTATGTGTAAGTTATGGAAAAAATATTTACTTATTTAATCAGTAAGGATTTTTTATGATAAATTCAAGTCTTAATATTGACTGTTTTGCCACATCGATGTATCGCTATGGCAATTGTTTATCCGATATAGGAAGTATTCTTTGCATTACTAACATTGGCCCAGAATCAGCCAAGTTGTGATGGTAAAGTTGACAAGTCATAAATCCAATTAAACTTGTCACCTCTCAGAATCGACGTTCAACTCTTTTGCTGGCCCAGCTTCGTCCTTTAATCGGCTTTAAAGCAACGCCTTTTTACTACTTACGTACATTCTACTGTTGACGTGGGTTAAAAAACCCTGCTAGCTTCTGCCTTGCACATTTTTGCGGTAGTTAAAGCTCGCCATCAACTGTCCGCCTTTTGCTAACTGTCTGCCCTGCTGGCTGCTCCGGCTGCCTTCCGACTGCTGTCATCTGCGGCTGGTTGCCAGTGGGTTGTAATTAAGTTTGTCGGCGTTCGGGGCGTGGGTGGTGTTTGGGACTGGCTCTGGTTCATTGGCCTAAATGTAAAATATGAAAATGTAATTGCCTCTTGCTTAAAGTTTCGGAAATTAAAGCTGCAATCAGTTTTGGCGTCCCGCATACGCCGTGTGCTCATAATTGAATTGAACGTCTGTGCGGTGCTGGATGCCATTGTTGCTGGTGGTGTGTGTTCGTGTTTGTGTGTGTGTGTGTGTGTGAGTCGGTAGCATTGCTATGGAGTTAAGCCAATTATCAATTAACTCATTAAATCCTGAAATCCACTCGCCAGGCGGTACGACAAATTTGGAAATTTTCATGCCGCATAACAGACAAGTGATTAAGTGATTATGTGAAGAGGTATATGGTAATATAAAAACAGATACATATAAGCATTGCACAAAACACAATTTCCACAAAATTTATTTTTAAAATTAAGCTTATTTTTTCGTGCTTATCTTTCATTTACAGCATCATTACCAATTATTTTGTGGTTTCACTGGCGGTAGCCGACATGTTGGTTGCCCTCTGTGCCATGACTTTCAATGCGTCCGTTGAAATATCTGGCAGATGGATGTTCGGATCAGTTATGTGCGATGTTTGGAACAGTTTTGATGTCTACTTCTCTACTGCCAGCATTATGCATCTGTGTTGCATTTCGGTAGACAGGTAAGCTGCTGCCAAAATTTAATCAAACTGCAAACGTGCCCCAACGCTGTCATTTCAGGTACTATGCCATTGTGCAGCCGCTGGACTATCCGCTAATAATGACGCATCGTCGGGTCTTCATCATGCTGTTGATGGTTTGGCTGTCGCCGGCGCTGCTCTCGTTCCTGCCCATCTGCTCGGGCTGGTATACCACTAACGAGAACTGGAAGTATCTCAAATCCAATCCTCATGTAAGCTGCCCAAATTTGTGCTTGCATTATTTATTCAATTTTCTAGCGCATCAGCATTAACAATTTGCAGCTTCTGCAGGCTGTGTGAGTGTGTGTGTGTGTGTGTGTGTGTGTGTGTGTGTGTGTGTGTGTGTGTGTGTGTGTGTGTGTGTGTGTGTGTGTGTGTGTGTGTGTGTGTGTGTGGCATGTTTGCTTAGAACGGAGTGTGAGGCATGCATGCTGCTTGCCTCTGCCACATATATTGGGCACAAGGTGTGTCATAAATTCTAACACTTTGACTCTGACTCAGACTAGAGATGAGCACGTGAATAATTTGATAAAAGTCCTAGAAAGCGGCATGAATTTTGTGAAAAAATAGTTTTTCTTCAATATTTAATTTTAGTATTTTTAAAATAGTTTTATTTTAAAAAAGCATTACACTTAAAATGTTTAATTTAATTTAATTTTTATATGATAGGAGTTTTTAAAAAAATAAAATATTATAATATTCAACTCATAAATAAATGTGATGATCAAAATACAACACATTAAAATAAGCATTCCAAGTTTTCACACAGATAAGTCTGTAATCTTTAAGTTTGAAGTATTGTGGAAAAAGCTTATTAAAAAGCTCTATTTCGAGATACATTTTCTGTATTTTAGGAACTAATTATTGTGACAAAAACAAGTTGTGTGCTTGAGTATTTAGATGTCCTAATTGCTTTGACTTCCCTTATCATTGCTATGAGTTCAGTTATTTCGTCCCGTTCTAACAATCAATAACCGGGTATTTTTCGTACGATAGAGAAACGACACGGGCTCAGTTCTGTTAGTTATGTCTAGAATCCGGTTCAACGAAAATTGATTTATGTGTGTGCCATAGGTGTCTGCATCGTTTTTACGCCATTTTAGCCGTTCAGCCGACAGTTGGCATATTTATTACTGAGCCTGCTTTATTGGTCATTTTTCGACATGAGCACGTCCTGGCCAGGACCAGGCAACATATTTGTTAAGTTGTCAAGTAGAGAAAACAGGAAAAAAAACCACATTACCTGCTGCTGATCCTGTTGCTGTCTAACAAGTTTTACCAGCTGCTGTCAAAGGGGGGAACTTGTGCCTGTTGACGTTGTTGCTGTGGTTATTATTACGCAATACAAATGCTGATGTATAAATAAATGTAATTATATTTGCGTTTGTGGTGCCTGAGTATGCCGGTGCCTGTGCCTGTGCCCGTGCTGCTTGTGCCGCCTGTGCATAATTTTCGACTTCACACAAAGCGCCGACTCATTGAAAGCCCTTTGCATACATTAGCATTCAAGTTGGGCTTTAATTAGTTTAACTTATTGTGGTTGTTGTTGTTGCTGCTGTTGTTGTTGTTGTTAATAATAACTGGCAGCGACGGCACCGCCTCAACTCTCACATAAATCTGGTTAGATGGCCTCGAGGCAGCCTTAAGTGTCGTGGGCGTAAGGCGGGCAGACAACAACGCCTTCCTTTTGTCATATCATATCATCAGTTTAATGTATGCCGTAATTGGGTTACTTTTTATTGCTTCCACTTCAGTGCAATAATCATATTACGCATACGCAACGTTGCGCCTGTGATGACCACAACGGCAAATGCACAGCGAAATTTGCCATTGTCTTTAAATTAATTGACTGCATTGTGCATTAGCATGTATTCCATCACATATGTATCTAATTCCCATTTGCTGGCCATAAAAACCGCACCATTTTATTGCTTCGTTGTATTTAATGCACTCAACTATGTATTTATTGTGATTTCTTTCATGAAATTATAGCCCTCACATCAATTACTGCACAGTCTAACGAACGTGTAATTGAATCGCATCTAATTGAATTGCAGATATGCGAATTTAAAGTGAACAAAGCCTATGCCATTGTGAGCTCATCGATGAGCTTTTGGATACCGGGCATTGTCATGCTGTCCATGTACTATCGCATTTACCAGGAGGCGGACCGGCAGGAACGCCTGGTCTATAGGTAAACCAATAAATTTGTTTGCCGCAATTAACGCTAATTACTTGCTCAACGCAGATCCAAAGTGGCCGCACTCCTGCTAGAGAAGCATCTGCAGATTAGCCAAATACCCAAGCCCCGGCCAAGCATACAGGTGGAGCAGTCGACCATTACGACAATGAGGCGCGAGCGGAAGGCAGCCCGCACATTGGGCATCATAATGAGCGCATTTCTGCTCTGCTGGCTGCCCTTCTTCTTATGGTACGTACAAGGAGTTGGAAGCTTATCAAAATTTGCCATATCAATTTTAAGAAATTTATCAAGAAACAAAAAATATTTAAATACTCTGTTTTTTTTGCTAATATTTCTTAAATTTGTTTAAAAAATGTAATTGTGTAAAAATTTTATTTTTTTACTACATAAGATTATACCTTTTTTTAAATTTTTAAATATACGCGGTTGAAAGGCTTTAAAATCTTGTTTGTACAAGTATACCTTCTTTGTACTTTAGACAAGAAAAGTTCCGATTCAAAAGTTCTTCTAATTGTTTAATAATTGAATATTATGCGAGGTAAAAACGTTTTAAAAGTATACTTTCTTTTAGTTAAGAGTCAAGTTAAGTTAAGTTCTTTAGTTAAGACAAGAAAAGTCCAATTCAAAAGTTCTGAAAAAAGTTTTTCTTTAGTTTTAATCAGTTTGGAATTAATTAATCAATTATCAATTAACTAAAACACAGCTAGTTTTAACCGAGTTGAAATCATTATTTATTAAATATAAAATATAATAGAGAAACAATTATCATTTAACTACCTTCTATGGCATTTAATATATTTTTAATCTTTGTTTGTATCCCTTTAAAATTAGGTACATCACATTTACGCTCTGCGATAGTTGCAAAACACCACGAATTGTTGTTGGCATATTGTTCTGGATTGGCTACTTTAACTCGGCGCTGAATCCAATAATTTATGCATATTTCAATCGCGATTTTAGGGCCGCTTTCAAGAAGACACTCAAGGTGAGTTCAATGTGGGCGCATTAAAACTTATTTATTGGGCAGCGTCTCTTTTTTGTTGGTGCATTTTGCAAAAAGCCAAGTAAGACTTTATCAATATTGATTTTGAAAACGTTTTGAAAAATTGCGCAAACGCAGACTTAGTTAAACGCAGCTGCTGCAACAACGGAAAGCACTAGTGCAACGGCAACGACAACAACAATAACAAGAACAACAACACTGCAAGAGCGACAGCGCCCAGAGGCACGTTCAGGCCAGGCTGCAAATTTCTTGGTAGCTATATGAGTTTACTTGGAGCTGCATTGGCAACTAGTGCCCCATTAGACTTTAGCTTAAGCTTGAAAATAACAACAACAACAACAAAATAAATAAATAAAGCATACATATTAGCTGCCAGAGCTAACAGTAATCAACTCTCAACCGTCAACTGCAACTGCAACTCCAACAGCTATTGCCCGTTCATGTCACGACTTTCATTGCTGCGAAATTGTTAACTGCCTGATGATTTCTATGCACGGCCTGCTTGCTTGAGCTACTTCTCTGTATCTCTACTCTCTCTCTTTCTCTATCTATCTATATATCTTAGCATCGTATCGTATGTACATATATCGTGAATTGGTTTCTATTCTCTATCTTTAATCTCATCTACTCATCTTTTCCATGCACAGCTGGCTTTTGCCCTACTGATACGTTGCCTAACGTCCAACAAATGCTAAGCCCCGCCAAAGAATGCCTCAAAACAAAAAATGTAATATTCAAATTGAAAAGCTTTGGCGTATATAAGTATATTATACATAATATGTATATATATCCTTGAATGAGTATGTAGATTACACACACTGTTCCTTTTATGATAAACCAACAACAACACCTGTTACATAACGGTATCTAAACAACAACAAACACTTGCAAATGCGCATATTTTGTTGCCCACAGTTTGTACACAGATGAACATTTTTGGTTTTGTTCCTTTTATTTTTTGCCCACAAATTGTACACTCAGCACACTACTCTTTAACCTACACCCACACACACTTACACACACATTTCAAGTCCCCTTTTTTTTAAATGAATGCGGCATTTCATTTTTTATTTCCTTTGCAGTCTCCCATTTTATTTCCCTTTTTGTTTTGTCATTTGTTTTTTTTTTCACAACAAAACTTGTTAGAGACATGTCCTGTTTAACCCACACCAGAAAACCAACTAACACACCGCCCGAAATTCCGACTGTGTGTATCTATTTGTCTTCATGTCTCAAAGTCTCTTATCTATTTATCTCGCTCGCTGTGTCTGTCCCCGACGTCGTCTAAATATGCCTTTAACCTTTGAGTACGTAGAAAGCATTCGCTGTACGCCTGACTGACTTTACGCCTATTTGCACTCATTTTGTTCGCTTTTGTTTGTATATTTGTGTCTCTTTTGCAGAGCTGCTGTCCCTATGCGTTCATCAATTGTCGCGCCAGCTTTCGGGCGGGTGGCGGCGGCAACGGCCCTGGTGGCGGCCACCGAAGAGACACCGGCGCCAGGGATGGCTCCGCTGAACTGCCGCCGTATATGAACTCCACGGCTTCATCAGAGATACACATGAATGTGATTCGTGCGCGTCAGTATACGGCTGACACGCCCATAATGACCGGCCAGGAGCAGCAGCAGCTGCATCCGCTGTACACCAATTGAATCTCTTTTTGGATCCTTTTTCACTTTCAGATCTTAAGCTGTGTGTTGGTGTACATATGTGTGCACAAATATATATATCTGTCGACCTGTGCTAGCTATATATATATGTATTACTAAAAAAAATTCAAAAAAAAAAACGTGTTGCCCATGTGACCACGCAACAGTTAAATTGGTTTAGGCCGAACACGACAATCCCACAGAAAAATATGAAGCCTTCAAAAAGAAAAATAATAATAAATAAAAGAACATGTAAATGTTATCCGAAATTGATGTGCAAAAAGTATATTCGAAATATTAATCATGAATACGTACAATAAATACAACAAATTGAAATATTTACAAATTGAATTTATGGCGAAGTTGTTGAGCAAACCAAATGAAAGACAAGAATTCCAAATTCCTAGAAATGCCTGCAACAATTTCAAGCAACAATTGATTGGCATTTAGTGCAGTGTTTATAAATATACTTACCTATTTAATATACATATATACATACACACATATTGTATTGAATGTTTGATATACGTATATAATGTTATTTGATGTCCCATAAATATTGATAAATACGTGTGAAACGGACTACTTAAGTGAAGAATGTCTTCGTATAGTACTTGATACTATAGCTAGCTAAGTAGATTTTCCCAAGTGAAGCTTAAAGATATTAAATTGATAAACCTAGTATACATGTACTACATACATACCATACAATACCATACCATACCATACCATACTCGTATGACTAACATATCCAATGGGTCTATTAGCCATTGTACTTGTAGTATCTAACAAATATATATATATATGTAAAGTGTGACTTAAAGTCTCATCAAGAAAAGCTGTTAAAAAATATATTTGAGCACGTCGCATTTTTGAGCGCATTAGTTAATTGTTGTAGTATAGTAAGCGCTCAAATAATACTATAGTAATAAAATATTTAGTTACTAAGTGTATAAGTACCATACGACAACAAAAAAACTGTCGATACGACTAGATGCTCTTCACATTCACTTTTCCAATTAGTTTCTTATGCAACTAGCAATCATTTCAGCAGTTTTTATACAGACATATCTATAGCTATAAATTATTTTATATTTCAAAGAATTTTATTTTGAAAAAATTTAGTTAAATTTAATTTTAAAAGATTTTATTGCTGTATAAAATCTTTGTATTTTATATTTATTTTATTTATTTTTATATTCTTTATTATTTGATTTCTTTATTTACTTTTGCCTCAAATTGATATTTTTATTTCTTTATACATATATATATTTATATCTATATTGGTTTGCTATGGCCCGACAATCTAATCCAAACACATTTTTACTTGGCACTTAGATTACGAATACAAAATATTAAGATTATATACATACTTATTTTATTAAGTGTCCATTGTTCGTCTAACTTTTATTTTTGACCGCCTGTAGCTAAGGTTAAACTCAAGCAAAGCAATTATTTACACAGTGAAGCTTATCAAGCTTTAACAATTTTGTTTTATTTGTCTTAAATATCAAATTGTTTCGGGTATATAGTATCTTCACTAAGTATGTGCATAAAACGCGCAATGTTTTGCGAATCAGTGCCATTATCTAAAGCGCCAGCTTAGAGGCTCAACCCGATAGACAAATGAGCCTCACACCCGTCTGTCCGGTCAGCCTGTCTGCCTGCCTGTGTGCTCAGTACTTTTGTCAATATTTATTTTATTTAACTCAGACACTTTGATTAAACAAAGAGACGCCTACAAAGTGTAATTCGATGAAAAATTAAATTCAATACTTGCCAAAATTAATGATTGCAAATTCAATTAAGGCATCCAGATTTACATAAACACATATATATTTGAATTACCATTAGTTAATTAGAAAGTCCAAAGCAACATTTTCAGCCAGCTGTTATTCGTTCTATCTCAAGTGCAGGCTAAAATAACTTCCATTAAATGTTTTTTATATATTTTTAACCAAGTGCAAAAGCGTGGCGTAAAAATTATTATACTTGAAAAGTTCAAAAAAGCTTGATTGGTTTGTCGAGATTATATTCATGGTTTGCTAAGGGATTACCAATGGGTAGATGGGTCATGTATATCGATTAAAATTATATTTAACAGGCTCATAAATACTATTTATGACATCTATCAAAATCAAATCATTTTACTAGCGCCAATATAATCTATTCGATCCATGAACAAATTTTGATTTATCTATCAATTTGTGCAAACACAGGGTATCATTAATTACGTGCATTGCCTAATCACTCATAGTTAATTAAGTAAAACTAGCAGCTTCTCTTTGACAAAGCTGAAAAAATTCCCCTCTATCTGTTCTTGGTTAAAAAAAAAAAACAAAATAGACCATGCTATAAATAGTTATAAATACGTTGAACAAAAAATATAATGCATTTGAGTGACGCATAACTGGACAGATATTTTAGATGGGCAAGTCTAGGTTCGTGTACATATTTAGTCAGAATGGCATATTGATAATAGACAGTAGCGTCATTCGCGTCATACTCGGCTATTGAGCAATTCAGTTTGATGACAGTAGCAATAACAACAACAGGAATATGGCTCTTATTGTTAGTTGACATGTTAACTGGTGGTGGAGCATGTGACTTTCAGTTATAATGAATATTTTGCGCAAATAAAAGGGTAAATAATTAAGTTATGGCAGCTTGGTAAAGCACACATAGTAAATTGATCACAGTAATGGGCAAAAGTGTGCGCACGTCAAATAAGAAACATATTAGTGTTAAGCCGTAGCTGGTGTTAACTTTTGCCTAAGACTGTGTGAACATTTTAATGACTGATTAATTTGGTTTTATATTTATTTTCTTTCTATATTTACGATTTGGTTATCCCTAGCTATAAGTACGTGTATTCTGTAGCAGTAGTCAAGTTTTATTTATTTGTATATACCATTTTTATATAAAAAAGTACCCTAAGTATCGATCAACGTACAACCATAAAAAATAAAGCCAAATACTTTCGTAAATGTCCAAAACTATAACTACAGCATAGATACAAAAGCAAACATGTGGATTAGCATATAATTGTTGAATGTGTTTTTTGTGTATAGTAAAAGAAAAAGTAAAAAAAAGTATATATATAAAAATACATAAATATTTAGTTGCAGTATGTTGTAATAAATGATATTGTTGACATCTAGATATGTATAAAAATAAATCCATCAAAACTCACCGCAACCAGATAAATAATATCGTATAGTAACAAATATAAATGTTTACAACAGCTAAAGTTGAAATACGCTCTAATCCCTGATGAAGTCTTGGTCAATTTTGGAATTGCGATATGTTCAAATTTTAAAAAACATACTAAGGTCTCAATGTATAATTACATAAATACTCGTATTATGCAAAACAGATACACGTTTATTTGTATGTTGTATGCAAGTATTGTATTTGTATATATATAAAAACTATATCAAATACATATGATACAAACTAAAGAAATGAAGCAATTACAATCGTATATATTAATAATAAAAATAAAAACATCAATGCGTGTTCACGACTGTTTTTTTTTAATACGACGGAAACTCTCGTCAGGCAGGATGACGTGACAGGTGTCCTGAGGGGTAGGAGGGGCTGTCTGCAGCCGATGAGGCGACGTTAGGTGTGATTGTTGTTGGTGTACGTTTCTTTAAACTTTTTCTGAATTAACTGATACGCATTGTATACACTTTATTGCGATAATTTTCCAGTCGCAGTGTGATAACAACAATTGGCACGAAACAAAGAAGACCATAAAAGCAAAAAACAGAAAAACAAGTTAGTAAATATAGCCAACAATTGTTAATGGAGTGTTCAAAACTCACCGCTCTTTCGCCGCCTTAAAGGACTTTTTGCGCTGCTTGAGACACGTTGAGTTCTGTGCGGCATCGGTTTGAGGCAGATCGTTGGGAGATATCATTGTAATATTGTCTGGATGGCAGAAGAATGCAATTGAGTGTCGACCACGGCCGCGTATATGCTCCTGTTCGGGTATAACGACGCGGTGTTGCTGTTTAAAATAAAAAAGACAACATGAGATTAGCCTTAGAATGCCAACTATATTATGAGCCAATTGCATTACCAGTGCTGGGTATCGCTCACTTGTCCAAATAGACAAAATTTCGCCACAGTTGATCAATATGGCACCCGGCAAGTGGCCCAGACGATGCCACTTTTCGCTGCCGGGCAGCTTCACTTCAAGGCCGCCCTCTGAGTCCTGGGCGAGCAGCGTGAACGTGCCGTAGTCGACATGTGCGCCGCAGCGTATTGTCTCGCCGTTGGCCAGCTTGTGCTCGGAGAACTCTCCATCGCCATTGGTCTGCTTGCCGTCCAGTTCGCTGATCTCATCGCGGGGATTGTGTTCGGGCCGGAAGTCCGGCTGGTCCGATAAACAACGCTGGTAGCTGTATTGGCAACGGCCCTTGATGACGTCGTTCTGACCGGTTCCGGGCTCGTCGTCCACCACGGGCGGGTAGTAGAGCATGCGCAGGGTGGTCATGTTGTCGTGATCGCCGGACAGCATGCGTGAGTGCTTCTCAACGAAGAATGTGTGCGGCAGATCCAGCGAAACGGCCAACGCCTGCAGTATGAAGCTGGCCAGCGCCTTAAAGTCATTGGCCAGTGCACTAATGTGATCCGCAAATCCCGGCAGCGGCTCCTCCGGCAGATTCTGGGCATTCAGCGTACAAATGTTGAATGCATGTCGCAGCTCCGGAGTCTTGCCATCGAAGCGCTCTATGCCAGGACTCACATAGCCGTGATTGTCGCCGTTGCCGCGTATGTAATGCTGTTTGACGTCCGCCGTCAGATCCACAAAGTCATCCAGGTGGTCCCAAGCTGTTTTCAGCTAAACAACAAAATTGTATTAAGCTCTAGAGAATACTAGATGGAATAGGCTTAAACTACCTTTTCATCAGATATGCCATGATTGACCAGCAGCGCCATGCCCTTCTCAGATAACGCCTTGTGGAGCTGGTGACCAACGCGGTTCACCACCGATTTCACGGGCACCTCTTCAATGCCTGTAAGTATATAGTAATAACAACAATTGTGATCTCAATTGATTGCGTGGGCGTGGGAATTTTATTAGTTCAATGGAACTGCCACTTCAACTTATTCGATAATTGCCGTTTATAATTTCTATGAAAAAACCCAAGAAACAATAACAACTTAAGCTCTGGCCGGCGGCCGTCAATGATCGTAAATAAAATTCTCGCACATCGCGCAAATTTTTATGGCCCCCCCATTAATACCACACCAAATATTTGAAATGAATTTTTACAAGCCACAATAAGCACGAAAACCAAACAAAATGCCACACGCCAAGTATCGTAAAAGTCCACGTGCCGCTTACAACACAATTTGCTGGCGATTATTTAGTGTGAACTCGCAATTTGCACCGACTACACAAAATAGAGGAAGGCACAAAGACAAGCAGCTAAAATGGACAGCGATATAAATGTATTTTGAGCAAAATATCAAACTCGATAAATGCGATACAAGTAAATGCAATAAAGGTAAATGCAATCTATTTCAATGCCATGGCGAATGCCCAGAGGGACGACAACGACTGAGTTTTCTCTGGCGGAAAATTATATAAAAATAAAACTGTGTGGAAACTGCAGCGGAAGTCAAGCGGTTACCGATAGGATATGACTATATCAATGAAATTACAAAACAAACTTGGGAGCATGCAGAGAAATAGTGTGCGACAGCTTAAAGTCCATATAGATAGCTAGGTCTTATCTCTCTTTATTCAACAACAACATTGAAATGTGACACTTCACATTTGATGGGGCGTTTTGTATTTTAAAATGAGTATTTCATTTTACTCATTGTTCATTCAGCAACTGTAATAAATGAATATGAATTAATTTCAAATATTTGCACAATTTCACGTTGACACACGAGGCGTATGAGCGATCTATAAATAGTTTGTCGCACGCCATCGCCCACCTATTCAGTTTCTCTTGCCACCAAAGCCGCAATTCTCTGTAAGTTCCCTAATCAGCACCATGACGCACGGTTTTTCAAGTGATAAGCATGAAAATTCACAGTTAATAGTAATTACGTTGTATATGCAGTTATCAGTGCGTGACGTGCTTTCGTTCGGCCCAGAAAAGATTTCCGTCGCCAGGCAACAAATACATTTAAGTTATATATGTGTATTCAAATGTCTATGGAATTTTTGTGTGCAGGGGGGGGGGGGGGGCACATGTAGCGTATATGGCGATGATGAGATAGCTTTGTGAGAGGTCAGGCTGCCATTTGAATCGAAGCAATTGAAGCTCAAAGCTGCCTTTCGATTTCATTTCAGTTGATGTACACGCACTTACTTACATATACAAATATACGTATTCAGATTCTGATTCAAATGGTGTTGCTGCTGAATTACGTTCGAGTTGACTTGTAGGCGGGCTGGGAGGTGGACATACAGTTATTGTGGTTATTGCCGTTGGCATGCAACTCAATTAGGCGCCAACTGTGTTGCGAGCACTTTTCAATTTGCGGCAGTTTTATTTTAATTTTTTTTTTTTGTGCAATTTTTTACAGCTCACATGCTAGTTGCTAACTTGTCAGTAATTTGTCTATATTGAGGCTAATTAATTGAGTCAGCAGCCAGCATAATGTGGAGGACGCTTGTCGCCATCGTTGAAGATCATCAGCTCGCCACATGGGAAATTCGCATTTGGGGTTTTTTTCGGCGTTGAATTTCTATTTCTAAATATTTGATTGGCATCACTGTTCGATCCGCTGCCAAATTGTTTGTGTTTACGAATTTATACATGTGTATATATATTCGATATTTATGGCCTGTGCATTTGCGGTCTGCCATAAACAGAGGTATATGAGATGTATTTAATTTTGTATGTATTATATATTTTTTTTTTGCTTTGAAAAGTTTGGTTTTTGCGTATGTTATGCGTGGAATTTCTATTGACGCGACGCCTGATGTTTATACCCTATATCCATTTAAATTACTTTGGATAAGGTATTGGTTGTGTATGTGTGTGAAAGGCAAAAAATTCGTAGAGCTTTTAGAGTTTTTAATGTTTATTACCAAAAGTCGTAGTTTTTTCAGAGTTAACAAAGTTAAAGTTGTATATATTACTTTCAGACCTGGCTATAGGGTATTAAAAGAATATCTTATTATTCCTGTTTTCAATAGAAACATTTAATTCAACATTTATAGGGCATTTGATTTACATACATACTCGAACAGCTTAAAATCATCAATTTATTTGGGCCACACCAATATGTGTTCATTAATTCTAGACCATTATTTGAAAAGTTGTTATTTATAGACAAATTGTGCGTAGTTTTGCGTGAGTGAACAATATTTTAATGGCTAAAGTACAAATTAAATTTGCCAGAATCGTAAGTACACTCAACACAAAAATATACTGTATACTACATTACTAAAATGTTGAAATTGTGGAATTATAATTTAAAATCTAGTGCGTATCAAACGTAAATATAAAATCGATTTTTCGAATAAAAATAAACAGCTTAAAAGGCGGCACTTAAAAAAGCGAAATGGGTTAGTAAGAAATATTTTAGAAATTAAATTATTAAAAGCAAATGTTTTTAGAAATATTTACTCTTGAAAGAAGTGAATAAGGCATAATAAAAATGTTTTTGAAATTTGTATTTTGTACACAGCTCAATAAATTCGACCTTATTTGTTAAATCGATCACAGAATTCTCGATGTTTCCTATGAGTGTACGAGAAAGAGACATCATCTGGAATTAACGCATTCAGTCACGAATGGTTACCAATTAACATTGCAGCCTATCGAGAGGCATAACAAAAGAACTAAAACGCTTGGCCATCAGAATCACAACAATGCATAACGTGACAAACAAAAATTGTGTTTAACACTTGCCTATACGAACAGCTGTACAGGTTTAAGCTGGTTTTAATCGGACTCAAAGCTCGTCGTTAATAACTCGGTTAGTTTGTTGTTGTTTTTTTTTTTTGTTGGGGATGGTATGTTTGTTATACTCTCAGCTGCTGTGGATGCGATGCCGCATGTTTCAATTAAGTCGACAATCAACGAAGTGGGCGCGGTCTTGCTGACGCTGTTCGAAATTGACTGAACAAATGCGTCACCCTCCAGTTGACGTTGTTTGCAAGGAGCGCAACGGGCTTGTTTACCAACAGTGTGTAAATATAGCATCTCAAACAACAAATCAGACTATGTCGTCACACACATACACCGCACCGCTGCAACAAAGTGCAGCCAGAAACAAATACAGCACAGATTTTAATATGTATGACAGTCAAAACAAAAACGAAAAATATATTAAAGCAATAATAACAAAGTGAGAACAAAAACAGAGACCGAAATCGAAATCAAGTTTCCAAATCAAATCTCAATAATACTTGAATGTAAATATTTTGATGCATTCTGTTTGAGTTTCCGCAGTTTAATTTACTTGCTGGCATTGGGGAAAACTATGAGGAGTACTTATATAGTTCAAAAACCTCTCCAGCTTAAAAGCAATTTAAGTTCCGTTGACACAACTGCGACGCACAATTTTCAAGTCTCGAGTTCAGCGCTAGGCACTCAAAGCCGATTGTTTACTTATTTTTGTTTTTGGGGGTCAATGGCTGAAATGTTTGGAAGCAAAGCCCCAACACTAAGGTCAAGTGCTGATGCGAAGGTCAACTGGGCAACGCTTGGATACAACTTTATGCTCCGCAAAGTATTTATATGAATTCCCCAATTTATTATTTTGAGCGAAGTACATATTGGACGCATATATAACAAAATAAGGTACATATTAATGATACTAATTTACTATCAGTAATATCTAAGCTCCTAAACAAAAATACACAGTAGACCAAAGATAATATAAATGCAGAGATGAGTAACAACAAAGATATTATAAATACCAAGGCAACACTGAAGAACAAACACGAAATCTCAACTTAAAGAGATGGCAGCAAACACGATTAGAAGATCTGGCATTGGAATCACTTGGCTCGAAAAGTGCATTAGTGGCATTGGCAGGCGAAAAAATAATAATCAGCTGCCAAGATGCATTCAGCTAAGCTGAAGCTTTATTAGCCAAAAGCTTTATACGCACAATCGACGCTTACATTGTCTTTGAGGATAACCATGCAATATATAATATAATTAATTGCCAGCAAAAACTACTTACAGCTTAGATAAAGTATTTCAAATATGTGGTTCACAATAATGACAAATAATTTATTTTTAAATAAAATGTACGTTTGAAAGCTACTATAAAATGTAGAATTTATATATTATAAATCATAATAATAATTATTTATCATTTGCATATTAGTCATGTATAGAAGATAGTTTTTTTTTGCGGTAATTACAAGTTATCAAGGCGCACTAGCCATGACATATAATAATTGTGGCTCATTAACTTATTGTTAAAGCTCATGAACTATTCTTTGTATATGTATGTGCTAATAAAGGAAAAATATTTTTTTGCATTACGGTAGACTTTGCTTAACATGCATAATACGAAATTGACTTCGCCTTTTTTTGAAAAGAAATTAAAAAAAAAAAAACAAAAAACAATTACGTTGACAGCAGGTAGGTGTCAGTTACACCAGTCAATAATTAAGACTTACTGCAACGCATTGGAAAAAATTAAGAAACAAAAATAAATGTTAAGCAATTGCAATTACGAGATACAGACAATCACGAGAAAACCACAACATGAACAACTGTTAATTAGCTAGAAATGAGTCAGGGTTAATTTCCGACGGAGTGTTCTAGCTGTGGGAAAATGTGTGCTTAACAACGGGCTTAAAAGTACGAGTACCCCCATGATTTAAAATTTCTATAAATATGACGTGAAACCCCATTGGACTTACCGCAATGAGCCAGATCGATGATTGGCACCGCAGATCTGGAGAGCAGGGTGTCCAGTTTGTCGTCGCTTGTTTTTGTTTTCAGCATTTTGCCAGTGTGTTTTTTTTATATATTTTTATAATATATGTATATTAGACACTTTTTGCAGTTCTTTGGTTTGGAGCCACTTTACAGCACTTGGCGCAGTTGTGGGGCGCTTTATCACTTATTGTGCCCACGAAATTGATCAACGCCTATTTTAAATTTATTTGTAATTTTTGTTTGCTTATTATTGTTGGTTGTCTGTTTCTGTATATCTTTGGTTATTCAGCTTGACTAATGGAGCAACATTATTGCTATTATTATTATTTTTGTAATGGTGAGCTATTGCAACGCCTAACCCAGCCAAACAAAACAAAACAAAACCAATGTGGGACCAAAGCCAATCGAAGCGAACGGCTATCGAATCCAATTGGAATATAAAACGTAGAGGGAAGGGCGCGTGTCGGACGTTTCTTTTTTTATGTCTCGTGAAAAATCGCGCTTGGGCCCCAACACGAACAGCCCGACAAAAAATAAATACGTTGCGATCGTGCCGCGTTTCGCTAATAAACTGAACAGGTAGATAAGTGCCCAACTGAGTTGGCATTTTCTCGACCACAATAATCGACGTCAGGCGCTGCCTCTGCCGCTGCCGCTGCTTCTGCCGCAGTACTCTGGCATGTGCGCCGCAATTAGATAAAATGTAATCAAATTAAATTTGGTGATAAGTAAATTAGCACTCGGACATAGGCACGAACGGGCGGCAGACAGTGTGTCGGAGGTAAAGAGCGCATACGATACGATACGTTAAGATACGATACGATATAGCGTATCTAAAACTAAAGCCATGAGCTGCGACCTCAGTCTCATCAACAGGTAGCTGTCAGCTCGCTCGCAACTCGCGATATTTGCGGCCTGTTCAGGTACGAGCATTCAAGTGCTGATATGCACACACAAACGCACACACAGGTATGGCAATGTGTGTGTGTGTGTGAGGTTTTGGTTTTCGCTTTGTGTTTTCATACGTCAGACGATACAGCGTCTATCGTATCTGTATACAGATACTTTTGTCGTTGTGTTTACGTGTGTGTGTGTGTGCACACTGCCGCAAATGTATCTGACAGATCTCGTTTAACGGCACTCGCACACTTGGACTCAGGTGTGCCCTGCTGTTGCTGTTGCTGTTTCTGCTGCTGCTGCCGCTGCCTCAGTTTCACCCCTTGGCGACCAGCTGAGCTCGCAACTCCATGCATTAAGGCACGAACTTTGGTTTTGCTTTTGTTTTTGTTTCGTTTAGTTATTCTCTTTCACAAAGAGAAAATAGAGTATTCGGTTTGTGCAAATTTCCTCTATATCTCCCTCAGTTTTAAAGCTAGATAGTTGAAAATTTAATGACTGATTAATTTTATCCGCCTACAATAAATGTAAATCTATATTTTCACAACATCGAATAACAACTATTCTTATTTACTTTTTTATTATATTTTTATTTATTTGTATATTTATATTGCATTAAGCATATAGATTGAAAATTCTTTTTAACATCGCGCAGTTTGGTTTGCGATAAGTTCTTTTTTTTTTGGTTTTTTTTATGAGTACAAATAAAGTTGGCCTACATGTTTTGATTGTGATTACATCGTGAACGAGTATTTGCACTGTCGGATACGCCCGTCTGCAACGTTCTTACTTGTTTTTATTTTGATAGCGTTCACATACACATACATATGTGTGTATGTATCTTTGCTTTGCTTGCGGCGGCTGTTGCCAAGCGGCATCACAGGAAACGCCAGATGAGCGTGAAGCGACTATGCAAAGTCTGCAACGTTCGCATCTTCAGGGATGACAAAAGGAAAGCCGATTTCTGTATAAGTCTCTTGCTGTTCGCATGTGTGTGTGTGTGAATGCATGAGTAAGCGCTTCTCAAATATATACATGCTATATATAAATATGCATATGCATGTATATTTGTGTATAGAAATCTATTTTTAAACAACTTTACACGCACTAATTCATGTATTTTTCGAGTTTTCGACAAAAAGGCACTTTCTTTTTTCGCAGAGATTTCCCTATAACGTCACCAAAAAAACGAACTCAGCTCTACTCTAGCCATGTTTTTGTTTTGTTTTTTTTTTTTTGCATACACACACATAGATATTTAGTTTTCGCACACTTAGTGTAATACACACGCGAAAGTGAATTTAACCTAAATACAATACAAAAATGCGCACGCCAACAGTTGAGCCAAGCAAAAACCTATATACCTTGCAACAGAGCAACAACAAAAACAACAACAACAATATCAGTAATAGCAAAAAGAACTCTTACAACAAACAGTACGCAAACGACAACGCGCTAACGTGCGGAAGGGACGCGTCTGCACTTCACCACATTTTCGCCAGCACTGCGAGGCGAGTATTATTTTATAAGTGGCCACAACTTCAACATTCAAGCTTATGTACATACATATCACATCTAAACACATATAGATACATTATTTTGCCTGGCATACTTTTAGACTGCATATGAATTTGGTTTGCTGCGAAATGTGTTTAGAAATTCGAAATTCATGATTGATTTTATGTGCCACGCACTAAAAGATACTTATCTGTTTTTACATATCCATCAGATACAAAAAAAGTCTGATGTTATTTTATATGTATCGTAATATTCTTTCGAATTAATTTTAACTCTTCTAATTTGTAATTGAAGTCGTTTATCCGAATAAATTAATTCAAAATTGTATATAATTTTGGAGAAGTAATAATAAACTGATATGCCAAGAAATTAATAAAAAATTAAAAACATTAAGCAAAAATCCTTAAGCTACAAATTCAAAGAAAAAGAAAGAAAAACATAAATTTAAATAAAACCTACAGAATTTTTATTGATAAGCTAATATATAAATATTTTAACAACCAGAAAAGAAATTCAATAAATAATGCTCACATTACTTAATCTGAAAAACGAGAAACGAATAAAAAATATTCAGAATCTCTATTGATAAAAATATCAAAAATAACAAGTTAAGCGAATTGTGTCAAAAATGTTGTATATTTATTTTAAAAACGTTTTCAAAAATCCCCCTTTTTAAAGTCCAAAATTGCTTCAGCATAATAAATTTACAATTGCCACTCCCATGTGCAGCTGCTGCTTTCAGTTATTTTAGTGGATATTAATCCGAAATTAGCCTGAAATCGTAATTACATTACAGCTTATTACGCATGATACGATTCGATTAAAGACCTCGAGGATAATCAAGACCTGATATGATTCAGCTACATTTGGGCGCCATCTAGCGGGAATAATAAAGTTATTTGTAACTACGCGATTTTTATAGCATACTTTTGGGCGTTATATAAATTATACAATTCGTATTGTTTATTTATTGTTTTAAAAATATACAAGAGAAACATGGCAATTAAAATTGCTGATAATGACAATTTGGTGTTTTGCCATCTGCTGTATGTCTTAGATTTTTATTGCACGCCATCAATAAAATAAAAACTACATACATATCAATGAACTAATCTATAATATTTGGTACTATTATACTTTCCCAATACGGCCAAGTGCAAAAGTGCTTGCACTGCGCAATGGTGACTGTTCAAAGAGCCACATTCTCATTCTTGACTACAAATACTATGAAACGAACTTAATAGCTAGAAAATGTAATATCCAATTTACATGCACCCAACTTGATCTATATGTATATATATATGTACCTAAAAGGGTGTGTGGAGCCCCTTTCAGTAAAAAGGGTATCTTCACAGTAGATGTGTACTGGCTGTAAACCTAACTAACGATTTCCGCATTAAAGTTTGGAAATCGATCTTAAGGCAAAAATATAAAACATCGTCTCGTGTTCTTTCGCTTTACTCCTGTTTAGCCGCCAGTTTGGCCTGTGCCGCCAGTTTGGCCTGTGCCGCCTGTTTGGCCTCCTTCTTGTAGTTGTGCACATAGAAAGAGCTGAACATGTAGGTGAAGAGGCCAGCATTGAAGGTCAGCAGGGCCGCAATCGACTTGGGAAAATTGCAGTCTGGCTGGAACTGAATTTGCAGCGTGTGCACAAAGATGATAAGGAATTGCACCTGTTCAAAATAAAATGTGGGTTAAGCACGCCATTAAATATGCACATCTATAATACCCTGTCTTCATAACTTACAATCTGGAGGATGGTAATGTACTTCTTCCACCACAGATATTTCTGCACTTGAGGGCCCATTGCCGAAAGCAGATAATACGCATACATAATGATGTGGATGAAGGAGTTGATGAAGCCCAGCAAAGTGCCATGACCTCCGGCAAAGTACTTGACGCCAATGAAGGCGCACACCGGCATCAGAGTGTGATGGTAAAGGTGAAGGAACGAAATCTGGCGGTCCTTCTTGCGCAGCACAAAGAACACGGTGTCCAGCAGCTCGGTAATCTTGGCAATATAGTACAGCCATACAGCGCGTGCCATCTAAAGAGAAAACCCAAAATTGACTATATAAAATAATTTAATATATGACAGGGAGCTTACTCTCATGGAGATGGGATCTGTGGCATAGGTCACGGGCTGGCACTTGAAGTTGTAGTGGCCGCCCCACCCGCCCTTGTAACCCTCGTAGAAGAGCACCCAACTGAGGAGCACCTGTACCGCATTGTAGATGAGCAACGTGTTCTTCAGCTCGAACGGCTTACGATCGCGCATATAACGCGGTCCGGCGTACAGGCAGAAGTACAGATAGGCGCCCAGTATCATGAACAGCGGTCCGGGTGCATTCGAGAGGAACCAACTCTGTGGATTTCAAGACGTTAAAGTCTCAGCCTTTCATCGATTTGCAGTGTGAATGTGAATTACCTTTGTGCGCAGATCCTCGTGCTCCACAAAAAAGTTAACCATCTTGTCAACGATGGTTTGTGTTTCGTTCAGTCTGACCGACATTTTGACAACTGCAAGTAAAAATAGGCAAACAAATTATGAGCGAATTCTCTTTAAGATTAGCTGGCCAAAAAAAAACACAAATAAATGCTGTATTGTTAGCACCTAAACTAACTTTTGAGTGGTATTTGATCTACCGAACTGACGGACATGCTAATCACAAGAGCACACAAAATTGCGATAGCCAAGGCGAAACCGCGCCCACGCTTAACCCATGCGACATTATCGATGGGATATTCGTAGATAGATAAGCTATAAACGAAATTCAGAATGCCGAAAAGAGCGTATGTGTGTGTGTGTGTATGCAAATTGTATAAGTGCAAATTGTCTACGTAATATATGAACATGTAAATTAGGCAAGACTTCGCAGATTTTCATGGCAATAACCCTGCCTGATTATTTTGATATTGCTTGATCAGCTCATGTATTGTTTTTTAAATGCAGTTCGAAACTTTGTTTTGTATGCCTGCCTCAGCACAAAACAAATTTCTGTTTTCATATACATTTTTGTAAAATTATTTAAAAGCTGTTTTTCTTTCATTTTTTTTTTTTTTTTGCGGCTTCTGCTAGTGGCTAAAATTACAGGCAGGCCAGGGATTGGGCTCGAAACTGGTTTGATTTCAGATGCCAAATTATCGCTGCTGCCTTGCCTGTTGTGGACTTTTATTGTCATCTAGTTTTTGTGTAAGCTGGAATAACCCAGAGGCCACCGCAACGCACAGGAGCAGGATAGTTCAAGGACAGACATCTTTAGGGCATTGCTATTAAGGAACAGAAACCAGTTTGAAGTACAATCAGCATCTTCTGAAAGCTGCCGCAACGTTGTTGAAGCAATCTTTCACATTGCCAACCTATCATAATTATTGACTAGCTAGATCAGAAATATATATTGGGAAACAAGTCCTGTGCTGAAATGACTAAACGCTTTCGAGCTCGATATCGCTGTCCCATGATTGACTCCCAACCGATTTCTGCACCAAAAACTTGTACTTGCCGCGGCCTTGAACCGTTTGCTTTTGGAGGTGTAGCGAATGCCGTGGCGCAATCGCAGCCACATTTTTATAAGCATGCACTCTGACAGGTTTCTTTAATTTTTGTGAGATATTGTCTTGTTGTTGTTGCCGCCGTTCTAATTATGAGCTGCACTCATTTGTCGCTTGCCTCTTGGCAGGCGTTCCATGCAAAACTGCTCGTCATTCTCCAAACCGAACCGATCCCAATTACCGCCTATTTTCTGTCCAGTCATCGCACCGAGAACTTTGTTTACATATGCAGAGCCCAACACGCTCTAAACTCGATTCTACACGTAAATGTTGCCACAAGAGAATTTAGTGTATATCTGAGTTCTGCTGCAACAGCCTTGTCCGCCTAGACGATCACATAATATTTTTGGCAAGTGTTAATAAACATGTTAATCGATATCTTAAAAAGTGGCATAAACCGTTTAAAGCACATATTGCCCAACTCCACTTTATTATTATTATTATTATTATTATTTCATGTAAACCTCATATGCGTGCCATACAAGAGTCTATATTTGACAATTTAAAGTGTCAAGCTTTTTTAGTTATCAAAATCTACTCGTTCATACAGACTGACGGACATGTCTACATCGACTGTTACTGTTGTTGATCTTAAAGAATATATTCACTCAGTGGGATCGGAGATGCTTTGTTTTGCCTGTTTTATACACTTGCACAAAACCACTTGAACCCATTTTTAATGGGTTTGAAAACATTTATAACAATTGAATCAATGAATTTAGCTTTATTACTTTCTATACGCGTACAAAGTGAAACTCGTTCAAGAAGTGACATTTATTGACTAAGTCAACAAAACAAATCGCGAAATGCGATCAAACTGTTAACATTGCATTTTAAAATTCCCTTTATAATGCAAATTTCGAATGTTTATTGAAGAATGCGTAATCGATTTGCAACTGTAAAAAATAATCGGGCATTACCGACATCGTTTTACTCGTTCACGATCTTAATTATTATTGTTATTATGGAAAATGTAATTTTTTAGACTCGATTGTGCAATATCCCTCTTACTGTCCGTCTGAAATAGCTGGTGATCTTGGTATCCTATATCCTATATCAAGTCTATATCCCCCATAGCTTTAGACCTGAATACTCCAAATTAAGAAGGTAAAACTGGTAGAACCCCCTTTAAATATTGAAGGAATACACCTTTCATCAAATTTGGTAGAATGTTTTCGTATGACCTCTTCTAAAGATCGAGCCGAAAAATTTTCACCACATTCACAAATTTTTCAAAATAACAGTAACAATTAAGATCTTGAACAAGTACAACGCAGTCGGTTACGCCCGACTGAAACAAGCAACAGCGCTTTTGTTGACTCCTGTTAAAGGCCAATGCTTTCTATAATATAAATTTGAATTTTTATTATAAGGAGAATTTTTTGAGACAATGTAAATTGTAAATTAAACAGGTCATATGGACATCTATGTGTTGATATATATAATTCACTCTGCTAACCGGACTAAAACATGTTTTTAATTTTAAGAAACCAATTTAGATTTTATACCTAAAAGGAACAAGTATTGCTTTTAAGATAAACTTAATTTAATTGCTTTATGTACTCGTTCACAAAGTGAATTTGGAATGTCCGTCTTGCTGTCGGTCTACCCATATGAACTAAACTTTTTTTGTCGCTATTAAAGCTAGAAACCCGAGTCAGATAACGAACTAAATGCGTTTGGCTTTTGGCAATTGGACTTAATCTATATATCATTCTCAGTTGTGTAGTTAGATAAATACAAATAAAAACAACTTTTCTGACAGACGATTATTAATTACCTTCTATAAAGATCGTACAGGAACTTTGCTAATTCCTAAAATTGCATACATTTCGGTCACTTTATTAAGTCGTATTTTATTTCCCATTTAATCAACCTAGATCGAAATTTATTTTATAACCTGCAAAACGTAAATATAGTTTTATCTTTGAACACCGATAATGCTAATGATAGCTTAAACGCAGCAAGACCTTTATAATTCGTAATTCAAGGGTATTAATCAAATGCAATAAATAAACTCCCGTGTCATGAAAAACTTCATGACTAAAAGCCGAGTTTCTTGCTTTTATCCTATAAGATCCTTTGCATCCTATAAGAGCAAATTATATGGCTCAGATCAGTATTTTTTCCGGCTTAGAGAAATCCGCTTTAATATATGTACATAAATGTATGTCCGTCGTGCTCACAAAACTAATTCGATGAGTAACCAATTAAAAGCAAAAATAAAACTATTGCATAACCAATTTTAGTATTCCGGTTTTCTTCTAATTATTATTGTTGTTGCTCATTTAGCAATTTAATTCTCAACAGCGCCATCTATTTCTAAACTTGACAAAACTTTTTGATTTGGGGGCTGGACTTTAAACTGTGCGTTCTGGGAAGCTTAAGATATTCATCTCCACATATACATAGATGAATAGATACATATGCCTGTCTCTTTTTAAATTTGTGTGCACATACATACATATGTATTTTCTGCATATATTTACCGGTAAATATACAATCTCATGGCTCATTCTAATCTAACAGTGTGTGTGGACTTATGCTGTAAGTTTTGCATATTTATTGATTTAGCTATTAATTTCATAAACATGAGCGACGTTCACATGCAAATCAGCTTCAGCTTCGTATAAGTGTAGTTGTGTGTGTGTCTGATTCGGCTTTGCCGAATGCTTAAACGCTTAAAAATGCTGAACGCTGTGCATATGAATTCTATAAATTTTTATCCCGATCATATTCAAAAGCCGATGCCCGAGGGCCAAACAATAACGAACGCACAACACGATGCTCTATAAATATTTGCAGGCGTTTTTCAAACAAACCACGAGGTGATCGTAGCCGGACATATATTTTTTTTTTTTGAGAGGGAGGTAGTTGTACATATTGGGCTATCAATTAGTGAGGCAATTGCAAAATTGCTTACACAGTTGAAAAATGTAAATAAATGGACATTTTATCCACACGTTTCTACGCTCCAATCGCTGACGTCACTATCAAGTTTCTTATTATGCGATCGAACGATAAATTCTAGACACGCGTTCGCAAAGCCGCAGCACAAAAGAAGCACACGTTCATTGTTATTCCTCTTTCCTTTTTTTCTTTATTTTCTGGTTCCCCCTATTTTTATTGCATGCCCAAAACATTCCTTTAGTTTTGAAAGCGGCGAACATGGCGTATGCGCTATTTGAAGTGGCTTAGCTAAGGTTGATAAGAGATCAAAACGAAGGCTGCGTATTTATTACATCTGTAGTTAAACACGCCAAGTCATTGAACAACAAGAATTTTAACAAAGCAGCCAAAAGAAGAAAAGAAAAAAACAAAATTCGACAAGTGCGCCGCATAAAATTAATCAGCAGAGACAATGTCAGTGTCGGCAGCATCAGATCAGACGATTGACCAGTCTGAGATTGGTGCTGTTGCTGGTGCCCAATGAACTCGAGGCAACAGCAACAGCAGCAGCAGCAGACTGGGTAACGGCAACGCATTAAAAATCGTTACCAAGGTCGCAAGTTTTTGAGGAAACGAAACACACACAAATGAAACAAAATGATTTCTTTGCACTACGCAGTCTCTGAAAACCCTCCACCTGTTAAGGTTTTTTTTTTAATAGAAAATTTACAATAAAAAATATTTATTTAAATGCTTTTGGACCATATTAGCAGACAGCAGCCTACAAAAGGCGTTATTTATATAGCAACCCGTATGCAGATTTTTTTTCGGCGCTATTGAAACTCAATTTTGATTGCTTTTTCTCTATGGCATTAGTTTATTCGTTTATTCGTAGCTCAGAGCAATCACCTTGAACTAGTGCGTGTGTGTGCTAGTTGCCACCATGATCGTCGTGTTATAAACTAGTATTATAAATAATACAACACAACACAAAAACTAAAAAAAATACATACATATCTTTCTCTCATAAATATTGTTTAATCAACAATGTCAAACTTTATCACTTCCGTGAAGCATATGTATGGCAAATGCAACATTCTCAACGCATTCCTCTATTTAAGTAAAAAACTACATTAGCTGATTTAGTATATTCTCCTAATTGATTCGATGTCTAACTGTTCGTTGATTTAGTCAGTTTTAAAATATATAGGGTTGACTAGTGTTTGGCCTTATTTAATTACTTAATGTCGTATTTGGGAGTGCGGCAATAACAGTAGCGCGAGCTTTTAAAAGCAGCTTGCAAATTGCCTTATAAAATTCAATCAGTATTTTGTCAATCAGTGTTTGTCAATTAAAGTTCGATGCCGATCTAAGAACTGTTTATTGTAGTTTTTATTGCATTGTGATTTTGTTTCCCGGCTTAACTGTTTATTGTCGCTATTTGTCACCTTCAAAACAATTTAAATGTTCATTTGAATAAATTGGAATTATATGTATAATATATTCTTCTGAATATGTTTTACTTTTTTTGGCATTCCAATTTAAATTACAATGCAATTTTCGATAAAATATGAATTTTTTGATAGCTGCTTCAAATGCTCACAAATGAAATATTTATAATTTGCTTATTCTGATGCTGTTGTTTTTCTTGCTGGGACTTGATTTCCCACTTCTGTTTGTCAAACGTTAATTGCTGCATTTTATTAAAAATGCAAATTGTCGTAAATATTGACTTTGCGCCTACACAGCGAGTTCAAAGTTCGTTGCCAGAGTCTTTTATTTAATTCTGACTAACTGCAAATTTACATAAATTTAATCAGAGTTCCAGCATATAAGCTTGAGTTCATCAATCAGTTATTTTGTACTTAAACTCAAGCCGCAGATAAATTTCCAAATCAAAGGAAAATTCTACAATTCGTTTCTCAAAACGTGCAAAGAAAAATCACAAAAATAATTAAAATGTAACTTTAAGTACCTAGTACGAACTCATTTGGTGTACAGTCATCTAAAACTTTATTATTACTATTATTATTATTATTGGTTTTTTTTTGACAAATCATTTTCTCAATACCAAGGGTGTTTAGATTGATCAAGTCATTTCTAGTACGTAGTTAAATGGAAAAAAAATGTATATGTGTATGTGTATGTAACCATATACTTGAACACAAGTTGGCTAATGTCCCGCGCAAGCTTCTGGCCTCCAATAGTTGCAGCTGTCATCATTGGCATTAGGTTCTGGCATTCGGATTCCCCTGCTCTCGTTGGGTGTTTGACTTGCCATTATTATCAGATTTTCGGCCGTGACTTGTTGGGCAAACTTGTTAGGCCAAGAAAACGGAGAAACTCAAACAAAGATGAAATTAGATGGTTTTTGCTCGAAGGTGTGACCGGCCACGCATGTGACCCCAATTGGACACAAAATTAAAGCGCTATTTCACATTGGCCAGATGTCACCAAAGCAGGCCACAAGCAACACATAAACACAACAGCCAGCACCTGTGAAGCACTTGCCCAACGTGCGAACGGATGTGTAGCACAGATCTTAGGTTTTTTTTTTGGTTTCGTCTACTTCTTCTTCTTCTTCTTTTTGTGATATAAAGATAATTTGGGCGCGATGGTCGAACTGTTTACGCCCAGACAACAACTATAAAAATTCATAAATAAACAAATTGCGCGCATGCGTTACCAACGACCAACGACATCAGCGCATTTTTGAAGGGCATTCGGCCGATTTATGAATTTGAGAAATTGGTTACAGTCCGGCCCAGAGTTTCGATTTGTTCAACATATATACATATATACATATATTTATATATACCATATGTACCATATTTGCAGTGTATCTTGACGTTTAGCACATTGCTGGTGGCTTTTTTCCCCGAACTTGGCCAAGTTTTCACATTGCGTCAAAAGTGTAACACAAGGCTGTTGCTGAGGATGATATAATATCACATAATTGAATGAAATTGGCAGCATATGTTGGAGCTGGGGAGTATGTATCTACAACATTAACAGCAACTTGTTACTGTTGCGTGGCCACATCTTGATACAATGGTTGTGATGCATTTTCGGATACATCTGCTGCTGATTAAAATAGTTGATCAATCGCCGAAAACCATTTACATATGAGTTTAGTGATTGACTTGGACCCAAACCTGGCCACAATATGTATTTGTATTTTAAGCTGGTTTCGAAGATGCCAACGCTCTGTTTTTATTGTTGTTGCATGGTTTATTTTTTGATTTTGTTGTTGTTTGTCTTTTGTATACAGTACAGTTTGTCGGGGACCTCGGAATTGGTCCACAAACACGCGCGTCGCTTTCGCAATAAGCCAAAAACTGGCTCAGTTTGGAAATATTGAAATTATAAAATATGAACGCATTTTGTCAATTTAAATTAATAATTTTAATTCAGTTATGCTGCACTTGCCTCTTTTATTGTATTGCTGACAATATAGTTGAATTATAATTAATGTGATATATAATATGTATGTATATATTTATATATAGTGGCACGACACTGCACACAGCACTATTTAAAACACACAAATATCCTTGAAGAAATTTAAATTAAACCGCACAATATACATTCGTTATCCTGTCACAAAACATTCAGATTCACACTGAAAACAATTGATGGTTTATTCATTCCAAAATTCTAGTGAACACGCGGCGCTTCAGAACAAAAGCAGCAATATATGGATATTAAGCTTTGCCAGAGGGCCAACTTCACGCTTTTGCGCTAACTTTGCGGTTAAAGCGCCGGCAACAAACTAAGCGACATCCGGACGCGACAAGCCGTCTTCTATGCGCCGTTGCAGACACAGACACAGCCAGTTACAGTCACACATACACAGGCCGACACACATACACAAAACTTTAATGCGGCTCGATCGAACGCACGAGCTGAGGTTCGAAGCTGATTGCGATCGCCAGCCAACTTGTTAATTTAGCCACCAAAATGTGAGTGTGTGTGTGTGTGTGTGTGTGTGTGTTCTGTAGAGCTGTACAGGTGATCGTTTATGATCGTTTGTGATCGTATTTCCCAGTTTATGCTGTTGCATGTTTTTGAGCGCACTGCGTTCTAGGATTCCGCTACATTTAATCATCAGCACTTTGAGCCAGACTCTGTATTAAGCTAATTATCGATCGGTGATTAGCGTTAAATATATGCACATACATAAGCTGTTATTAGAAAGCCATAATTTCTATCTATCGTGGCCGGGCGTTGTAATTAACGTCACATCCAATGTGTTTTTCTGTAATTTTTAATTTTTTTGTTTTCGTTTGCCTGATTGGATATGGCATAACTCTATATACATATATGCATATATATTGACAAGCAAAACAACGTCGGTCAGTTTCCGAGTGCATAAGCTACACATCTATCAACTAGCCCAGAGTGCGCCCAAATGGCAGCCCAAAGGCGGCCCAGTGTGCAAATCATTGTGCAATTTAATGGCCCCAAAAGGCCATAACCACAAGACCAAACCGAAATGACTGACTCCGACTGGCAAAAAAGAAAAACCACAGACAAAACTTCAGTGGCCACTTGGAACTTTAGCAATGTCATCATAGATCTTGAGTTCGGTGTCATTATGTAGGCGCAGGTATAAATATGAGTGCGAAACTGAGTATGTGTACGAGTACTCAAACTATAACCATTACAATAATGCATATTAAAAAAAAAAAATTAAAAAAAACTCACCCAGTGGCTGACTGACATTTGGCACCAAACCAGCCCCAAAAACGCCGCTCAAGCGGCAACAAATTAAATGGCACTCCAAGCAGTTGCCTTGGTCCCTATTGTTAATTGCTCAATTGGTTGCCAGACAAAAGAAAAATCCAAAAATTTGTTCTCTGCCGCTGATTGATGTCTCCGCTAGACTCTGAACAACAACAAAATTATATATGTGGCTATATAATCTGCATGCATTACTTTTAATTTTATTTCATCAACGATTCATTCACAGATTTTCAGTGGTGCCCAAATCGGTTTTTAGCCACATTTTAGCTTCCGCAGTTTTGAAGGTGAAGCGTCTCTTTAGGTATGCCAAGCGCGTGTTTTGTCCCCAGCTCGCCACAATCGATGTTGTTGTTGTTTTTGGGGGTGGCGTACATGCGGTTCATTTAAATTGCCGAACAGCTGCTGGTCACACTTTTGGGAAACAATTTGAGCGAATTTCAACGCGTGCCCGAGCCATCCAATAAGTTCCAAAATGTACAACTTTTTACAGCATTATTTAGGCACTGTCAAAACAATCAATTCATAGACATTAAAGTAAACTTTAATCTATTGTATCTACAAACAACTTTCGATGTTCGCCCAACTTAGGTAAAGATTTAAAATTGTTTACAGCATTTGCATGTTTTTTGGCTTGTACGCGTATCAATTAAATAAATTTTCAAGTCAATGTCACACGACGGAAACAAAAGACTAAAGACACAAACTTGCGCATATCAACTTGTATTTCTGCTTTATACGCCGCTATAACGACTCTTACGATTAGAGTTTTTTTCTGTTTTTTTGTATTATTTATTTAAACAAATACACATACACCAATTTGTATTATGGCATATTTACAATAAACAAAAAGGCAAAATTTTGGCAGTGGGTAAGCTGATTGAGCCAGCTCTGAGGTGTTTTCTTTTACCTTATTTGTATATTATACGCTTATAATGCTTTTGAACTTGACAAGATAGCATAATTTGCATGACAATGATTGGGGTTCGATGGAGCCCAGGCGTCGATCTCTGCAAGAATCGACATTCATTAGCCCGTGCCCACAAAAAAATTCTGTACCCATTATTTTTTTTTTGTACTTCTTGCCTTTTTTCCTTTTCGAGGCAATAGCCGCACTAATCGTCTCTACATTAAAACTCAATTTATGGACAACATTAAATGCGTGTATGGATAGCGAATTTTGGGGAAATACGATTGAAGCAACTGTCCGTTGATTAGAAATCAATGGGCTAGCCACTTACAAATACATACATATGTAGACTTACACACAACGGTTTCAGTTAGCCTTGACCATAACACTTATACGCCAACAACCTTCAAAGACACAAGTTGATTACCGTTGCCTTTGACTGTCTGTATAATTGATTTAGACGCATAAAATCGACTGCTGAAAAACACATTAATAAAACCAGAAAAACTATAATACTCAGAGGGTCTTGAACTCTATGCACTGATACTGACATTGAACCGATCTATGCAGCTTCCGACTATTTCCGAAATTCCATTCCAACATAGGTGAAAAACAAAGTGCAATATGCCGAAGGTAAAATACCCTGACAAACTAAACTAACTAGAAAATACCTATATAACATATTGACACTAGAATATTTTAAATTAATTTTTAAGCGATATTTGATGTGTATGATATAAAAGATACAATTTAACTAAATTTTAACTGTATCAATTAATATTTTATTTAAAAACTTTAAATTCCAATCAGGATTCGTATCCTACTCGCTATGAATTTTATCTGTTATAAAAGATCCGATTTATTTGCAATTCTTTGCTAATAACAGAAAAGTAATTACGAATTTTATGATATAATTGAAAGACCCTTTGTTAGGGCAAAAAAGGTAACCCCACTAATTGTCGAATTAAGTATAATGATCATAATTACAGCTTGCGTGAATCGCGTATATCATAATTGAAAGTGAAAGCCCCGCCAGCAACAACAACTTGCCCAACATCTTGAAAAGTTAAGCTAAATTTACAAACCTTACAGTAAAGAGCACACGATTCTCTGGCATGTATGTTAAACAAAATCATTTATACATACATATAGCAGACCAGATTCCAGTTTGCCCGACAACAAAATAGCTGCAGACTGTCCCAGATATGATCATATACTACATATACATAAATATACATACCTAAACCATCATTCATGTTTGACATGTGCTTTAACCTGAGGAGAAAAAAATCGAACAAGAAAAACGATAAGCGCTTTATCAAAGTATAATATTGATCTTAAGCGATGCTTTATAAAATGCAAACAAACTATTTCGATTGGATCAAATAACTGTATATTACGAATAAAGTTGTGGGTTTATAAAAATACTCATATATATGCATTATGCGTTAGCTTTTTGGGACAACGCCTCTGTTAACCAATTTATGGCATATTAACAAATCAATTCAATACATTAGATAGAATAATATAATTAGTTTTTGGTGATTTTGTCGCTCTTATTTGGCAAATGAATTTATTTGAGGTTGAACTTGAAATTCAAATATATATTCAATAATATTTTTTTCTAAGTTCTTAGAACAGACTACGCAGCACTTTAATAATAGCATAATTTGAAAATTGGTATTTATAGTTACATATTTAATGATCCCTTGAGATCTTTGGCACCATAGCAACTGACATAGAAAAAAAGATATTGAAGTAGAATAAAAAGTGGAGAGAAAAAATAAACAAAGAAAAAAACTAAGTTCAGACTAAACGTAGTCGATCAAGTCAATCCAACGGGTCAAAGTCAACTCTTGTGCCAAATTTTGCCAGTCATTAGCAAACAGCACGTTGCCCTCGCTGTTAAGTCAAAAACTAAAACAAACAGCTAGCATATGAACTAAACTAAACTAATAACCCAGCTGGCAAAGGTGGCTCTCTATAGATTTTGATAATTCGATATGAGGTGCGCATTAAGCATTATGAAGCACAGCAATTAAGAACATCGTAAGATGAGGAAACTTCCCCATTGTGAAACCAAGTGAATCAAAAAGTTGGCAAACACTTCGCAGCTACATTCGAAACTTTGAAGCACATGGAGAATGTCTAATAAAACCGCTTGAATCAAAAGCATTACCCATTTGATTCGAAGTATTAGCAGTCCCGGACAATACAAACAAATTGGTTTTAAAGTCTTGTACAGTTTATTGTTTTGATTTGCATTATCAAGTTAATGACATATATTGACGATAATTATGCATAGAATCCAAGCTAGTGCTACACTAAAGTCATGCAAGTCATGGTTGTGTAATAATACAAAAAAAGTGTCAAAAAATTTAACAAAAAAAATCCGTTGTCAAAAACGATTTGTATTTTATATTTCCTTTTTGATGCTCTTAAAACGATTTCAAATATTACTCAAAATGTATTCAATTTAAAAACATACATGGCTTAAGAAGTTGTATAAAAATTGCAGCCTTGAGCGAAACGTATTTTTAAATAATCTTTTTTTGCTTGTTTTGCGATTTTTCCAGATTAAAAAGATGTTGCCAACCATATATATGAACTTATCAAATGTCGTAAATCATAAATAAAATTAGGTAAACAATAATAAATTTTATAAATAATTATATTAAACTACTGTAGATTTCATTCGATTATAATAAACGGGGCTTTGCTAAGTATTTTTAAATATTTGTTTTACAATATACAGATATTTATGTTGACATCCTGAATGTAAATTTTTTCTCCAAATAACAAAGAACAAACGCATACCAAACGCTAAACTGGCTGCATTTTCAAACTACACTCGATTTCACATAAATGTCTGTGTGGGTGTATACACGAATTTATAGTGAGTGTGTGCATATTTGTGTGTAATGAATTTATGATTGGTGTTTGCTGGAGCTCTTAAAAAGTTATAGGCTCAATTGGTACGGTACATTCCCCCACGGTGACACGATACATGGCCATTTCGGAGATGCCGTGGTAGTGCACAAAGGCGGCCGCAATAACAAGAACATGGAAAAGTTGATGCGATTGAAACTGTAAGAGTAACATATTAGTATAAATAACATCGATAGTTAAAGCAAAGTTATAAAACTTACCCAAATATCAAACTTGCCAGGAAACCAGCGCTCTGGTACGCGAAGTGCATATAATAAAGCACCAAGTATATACAGTAAGCCTAAAATCAGAGAAAGTATTGGATAATAAGTATGTGTTGGGGACACGGGCATTACTTACCCATTAATATTAGCCAACCGAGGCTAGCGCGACTAATCTGGCTCAACCAGCCCTCCATGATGCTGTAGTGAATGGCTGGAATAACGCCAGACAGGCCGAAGCTCATGAATACGCCAGCACGTAGTGGGCGCAGGGCAGGCTCCGAAAACTTATCCCAAAGCGAGACAATGATAGAGAGACAGCCGAGCACGCAAACCACAGATAGGTATATCACCTTTGGCTGGTAATGACAATAGAAGCCATAGTAAAGCCAAGGCACAAAGGATCCCATTATAAGCAACGCAATTCCACAGTAGTCCAGTCTAGGATTGAATACAAATCAGCTATTAAGTTAAAATCAACATTTACGTGGTATACACTTACTTTGAAAACAGTCTTCCAACTTCTACCGAGTGGCAACTCAATGTATGAAAAGCGAAAGAAAATCCTAAACAAATGATGGCGCCTATAAAGAATGCACCAAAAACTAACTTCTCTTGAAATTGTATCTCAACCGTCGGACGAGATACAAAGTATAAAGCCACACCAATGAAAGCAATACAGCCCAGCAGATGGGTCCAGATATTGCCAGTTTCTGTATGCACACGGAATATTGATTTAAAGCAAGCGCGGAACGACGGAAGGGGTGGACGATGACCACGATGCAAAAAATCATTATCCTGCAACCATTTGGGCAAGTTTCTATAGTGACAAACTTTCCAGCTGGCTTCCCAGACCTGTGAACAAACAAAAGATTGATGAATTACACGAAACAAAATATATATATAAACAACAATACCTATTATTATTATTATTTACAAACAATTAAATAAGATATTATTTTATAAAATAGTGAAGACATTTATTGTAACATTAAACATTTATTTATAAACACAAATCTTGAACATGCATTTGAAAGAAACATTTTGCTTGAGTTGAAACGGCTTACCTTGCGCACGAATTCTTCAGCCTGTTCGGCGGCATTGTGAGCCAGAGCGCCCAGATCGATCTCGTCTGAGAGCACACCAGCCTTTAAAACTTCTGTCATCTGAAAGCAAAATGAATCCGTTAAGCTGAGGCCAAATTAGTTTACGATGCGATTGAGACGACTAACGTTAATCTCGGTTAATTCAGATTTGATTGAGTCTTGATTGGGTTCTTTGAATGATTCCAGAGGTTTGCTCGCGCTGACAACAGCATCATACTCAACTCCTGATTCGGCCATTTAACAACTAACATTCAATTTAATACGAAATAAAATATAAAATGTACACAAAAAGCAAGTTGTGTACTTTGAAGCGCTTGCCAATAGCCAACTAAGTTCGAAATATTGTGTATTTATTTGTGGCGGAACAAAAAACGACAAGCGGAGAACGCGATAAGATAAGAGTGTTCAAAAATGGACTGGTTATATATATATATATATAGAATAATAATCTGCGTCACAAACGTTTTTTGTTTTTATGCCTCGTCGGCAACAAGGCCCAAATTCACACTTAACGCCTAATCCGCACCTGACCGCCCAACAACCCAGAAGGCGTGCTAATTGTCAATGCAGATGAAAATGACAGCAAAAAGTTATAAATACGCGTACACACATGTGTGTGCATACATTTAGCTACGCACACATACATACGCTGAATTCGTTCGGGTGACTTGTTACCGACATTCAACACCTGCACCAGCCAGACAGCCTATGGAAGCTCGACGACGATTTGATAAGACGGTCGTGACATTCACTTTCGTATATGTGTGCAAATACATATATGTGTGTTTACATTTGTCTGACCTGAACTGGTAAATGCCGATAACCGCTGGCCAGCGGGTCAGTGATAACGAATAACAAATGAATATGCTGCATGGCTCGAAACTTACCTCGGCTTCTATTAGTTGTGTGTCTTCTGGTGTTGAAGGCAACGGACAGCCGGCATCATCCTCCTCGACCAGCTCATCATCGTCGTCCTCGAGCAAATCCAAATCGAGTGCATTTTGGCTAAGCGAATCATCTGATGGACGCCAGCCACGACGCTTGCGCAGTATCATTGTCACCTGCTCGAAAATATCCTCGTCATCATCGTCGCCAGCAGCGCTCTGCACACCAGACGTATTGACCATTTCTGCCGTCGAGGGTAACCCTGAATCCGGATCGTTTGCATTGCCGCTGATGCTGGCCGTTTCCTTTTCGTGCGTCTCGATGCCCGCGCTATTGCGCTCCAGCAGATTTGCAGCGGAATCCATCCTCTACGCGAATTTTCTGAAACAAATATCGAATCGTTTTCATAAAACTGAAGTAAAACTTTGAAATTGAAAATCTGTATATCTCTATATACTACTTGTAAATCAAGAGTTGAAAAGTCATGACCACATGGCAGTTAACTATTATTGAAGCCCGTCGAACTTTGTACCACAGATAGTTGTACCTGAGTATGTGTGCACGAGTGTGCTGTTGTTGTTGGTTTTGCATTTATTATTATTATGCACGTGATTGACGAAGGGAGGAAGGGAAAGCGGCACAAAGCAACAAGCGGCCATTAGGGCAATTATACTTTTAACTTTTATATAAGAGTCATAACAGCTTTGTGTGATACAGTGCAATGATGGGGGTGAGGAGATAAACTGGAGGAGGCAGAAACAAGGCCCAAAAACTGGATGCTTTAATCAATGCACCCAGCACACACAAACCCAACAACAAATGTTTGAAAACAACAAATTTTATATATACGCACTATGAAATTTATTTACACATTTATGATTGGCCCATCGCTTGTTCACAATATCAAGTTTACAAATGACTAATAATAAAAAGTAGTTTAAATCGACTTACCCCGCTTGGTTCGCAACGTTTAAGCTTTTGGCCGTGCGAAAAATGGATTCGCGTTGAGTCTAAACGAAAAAGTTTTAACAATAATTAGGCCAATTTTCAACGTTTTCCTCTTTCTATTATAACAGAAAGTGTGACCGTACTTAGATCATTTTTATTCAGTACTGCAGCAAATATATGATATATCGATATAACGATAATTTCACACCTAGACAATTTTATACATGTTAAATTCATTTTGCTAAAAAAATGAGTGAAGAGGTGAACGATTTAAACCTCTTCTAGTTAAGGCTTGATTGTTTTTATGTAAAAAGAAAGTTTCAATCTTTCTACATAATATGTTATATATATAAATAAGAGGTATGCTATTTGTACTTAATATCTCAAATCTTTCTACCGCTGGGCAGTATTTTTGGTATTTCGCTTTGCGACCCTACTGAGTTAATTTAAGAGATTGTGGTTATATATAACAATCACCGGAACTATTTTTACTTCTTTATAAATTAATGGATCAATCAAGCTAGGATGCATAACTCGCAAAACGTCATCAAGCTAATATGTAACTAATTTCCATATATTTATCGATTTTTTAGTTAGCGCTTTTGAGTCAATCGATCAGCTGTTAATAACATAAACAAACAACTTTAGAATTGCCGCCTTTTAAACGTTACTTTCCCGCTTTTTTTGTCCTTCTCGATGTAAAAATCGAGATTTTCGCGGTTAGTTCTTGAGTAGTGGCCACAACGTACAGTTGCATCAATACATTTTTCGGGAATTTCAAAACGCAACTCAAAATAATTTTATCTATATAATCTATTTTTACTATTCACGTGCAGCTCAAGGCTTAATTGGGATTATGGCTAAAGCAAACGCGTGCGTAGGCAAAGGCCGTAAATTCGCCCAGGACACGCAGCCCTATACGGTGCTCATTGAGGGAAATATTGGCAGCGGAAAGACGACCTTTCTGAACCACTTTCAAAAGTATGAAAACGAAGTCAGCCTGCTCACAGAACCAGTGGAGAAGTGGCGCAATGTTAAAGGTGTTAATCTCTTGGAAAATATGTACAAGGATCCAAAGAAATGGGCCATGCCATTTCAGTCGTACGTCACACTGACCATGCTCCAGGCCCACACAGAACCCACGGATAAAAAGTTAAAGATCATCGAGCGCTCCATTTACAGCTCACGGTGGGTGAAACTCTTAAATATGCAATATTATTTAATTCATGTCGGTCCGTTGCAGATTCTGTTTTGTGGAGAACATGTACCGGAACGGCTCGTTGGAGCTGGGCATGTACAACACCCTGCAGGAGTGGTACAAATTCATCGAGGAATCAATTCACATACAAGCTGATCTTATTATCTATCTGCGCACATCGCCCGAGGTGGCGTACGAACGTATACGAGAGCGGGCACGTTCCGAGGAGAGTTGCGTGCCGTTGAAGTACTTACAGGAATTGCATGAACTGCACGAGGATTGGCTGATCCATCATAGGCGTCCGCAGCAATGCAAGGTTGTATTGAGTAACCATCCTATGGATGCCAGAAACTGTAATCCTTGTTTCTTGTTATTTTAGGTTCTTGTGCTGAACGCTGATCTAAATATGGAAAACATCGGCAGCGAATATCAGCGTTCCGAGACGAGTATTTTTGATGCTATCTCGGGCGCGCATCAGCCTCCAGCTGTGCTGGTGTCGCCCAGTAAGCGCCAAAGATTATAACCGAATAGGCCGAATAGAAGTCAACTTAAGAATAACAATAGACGAATGTTTGCAACTCGCAGCATAGACTTATTTATTCGGTATTTTCATATTCCTATATATATGTATTCACATAGGTCATCACGTGGAATCATTTGAACGAATAGAATTCCGATTTTGAAATTATTTTAAATTGTTAGTATATAAACTCTAAAATATGTTAAATGATCGCCAGTTTTATTATAAATGTTTTGGGATGCCTTTGATGCTAACAATTATAATCCGTAATAAACGTATACCTTAAGCTAAAATGTCTTAAAAAATTCGTTATTTGTGCCCTTACATTTTCTAGCTTATTTATATATACGAATTCTGTGTATCACATATCCATTTTTATATCATTGATAATTAGTTTTATCCGAACGCCTTTCAAAACTCAGTTTCTGCGCCGCCGCTCTGTAAAACTGCCGCCACACGCCAAGTCATTGACTCGTATAGCTGATCAATCTTGTTCACCAGCTCTTGATCGCTGTGCCAAATATCGTAGAGCACGGATCGGAACTCGTAGACGTTTTGGGGCGCCTGCGATTGTGTTTGTAGCTTGGGTTGTATGATAGCCATTAGTTGCTCCAGCAGATTCAAATCATTGCTTTCGCCGCAATCCGGGCCCACCAACGTGTCCAGGAATATCTCTTTGGGCGTTGAACCATCCGTCACCTTGGCGTCGTCCATGTTGAAGATGTTTCGCCAGTCCTGCACGGTCCATTCCTCGTGGGCGCGCGCCCATTCCAAGCGCTGTCGTCTTACGGTTGCACTCACGCCGCTACTCTTTGCCGGAAATTGACGTGCCCTGATCTCACTAATGCGCCTCTGCAGCGTGCGACGGCTGACTTCAATGCCAAACTGGTTCTGTAGCTCGCGCTGGACATCTATGGAAGTGTAGTGTGGATGATCAGCGAGCAGCTGCTCCACCAACTTGCGGTTCTCAAACACTTTCGGCCGGCCAACTTCTCGCTTGCTCTGCATTTCGGGCAATGGCCTCAGCCTTAATTTGGCCACCTTGCCACCGGGAAGCTCGGTCTGTGTAATGCAGCTTACGACACTCGCCACGTCGCACTCCAGCATTTGTGCGATCTCCTCGTAGCTGTAGTTGTCCTTCAGTGTCTTCACTATGGGCTGTATATCTGTGTCAAGCACCATTGTTAAAGTGTTTATTTAAATTATGTCACGTAAAAATAAATGCGTAGCCAAGCTTGTTGGTCGTGCCAAAATCGCCGATTGAATGTGCCGACTCTAGGTGCAGCCACGCTTTATATTCAGCATCAGGTAAACTTTACGGCAGATGCAGCTGACCCTCCCCGGATTAGCTGGCGTCCCTTTTATGACTTTTGCTTTTCTTACCTACTTTCTAAAGTTTACTTTTATGGCGTTCTGTATATAGCATTTGCCCACCATTTTATTACAAAGATTTTATATATTTCTATACCTATTAAATGGCCCTAAACAGTAAAATGTCTTGGATTTCATGTTTTTCCGTACTTGCCATTTAATGTGGTGATAATGTCATATCGATGCATTTGTAGAGTTACAAAAATAAATGTAAAAAACTTGTACATGTGAGTAGTTATTATTTCTACAATAGGAAATGTCACAATATTGTTAAAAATATATGCCAGTTGTGTCTTTTATATATATACGTTGGTATTCTTTATATCCATACATGCCAAACAATTTAGAGCTATGAATATTGTGCCAAAGGCGCGCAAGATCTGTTCAAACGAATAACATATAGAAGGGGCTGCTTTTAGCTGGGCACTAGTGTGTTTATAAATATAACGGATGAAAGGCAACCACATAAGCTCGTGTTAAGGGCACACCGATGCCGTGGAGCTGAGGTTAGGGGTTAGGGTAAGTAGCAGTGGTTTCATTGGAATCATACACTTAAATAAATAACACTAAAGTATGCCTAATTGGTTTGCTACAATTGATGTGCTAGATTTTGATTTCATTTGTTTTTCCAAGTGCTAAGCAGCTCAAGTGTACTTTGTGGATGTTTGTTGTTTATGCATTAATTGCTGTAGGCGTCACGTTAATCATCCAGATCGATATCTGAATCATCGGAGTCATAGCCGCCGCGTATAGTTTTCTGTGGGCGATTAATGAACGGCTTGCGTTTCACATCTGGTGGCTGCATTAGATCCCCCTTGTATTCAATGGCACCCGAGTGGGCGATGCGCCACTCTAGCATCTCTGTGGAGAAATCATCACAGTTGCCCAAATCGGTGAAGCCCACTATATAATCCTTGGTTTTACTGTCCACAACCAGCGTTATAGTCGGCAGTACCTTAATGCGTAGGCGTTGTGTCAAGAATGGCGTCTTCTCTGCATTCACCTTACAGAATTTGGCCTCAATATGCTTGGCGGCGAGTATTTTCAGATGCATGTCGACAATGCGACTGCGCTCTGAGCTATCTCTGTAGAAGTGGCACACAATGTTGGGCGATTTCTTCGACACCTCAAAGAACTCCTTCTCGTCCGCCAGTTCGGAATAGGTGCCGTGACCCTGCACAACGCACACAAAATTAGAAGAAGCGTCTCATACAACTGGATTCTACTTACATTCCGCAGCCACTCCTGCTTTTTATTGTTCAACTTCTTCATGTCCTGTAAGCGCTTCTCCCGCAAGGCCTTCAAGTCGTCCGAGTCAAAGTTTTCCAAGCGATCGATCTCCTGATCCAACTGCTGCTCAATTGCCTGCGCAGCAGCAAATAATTGATTTTCCACTATATGCGCCATATCTTGGGTGAAGTTTGTGGCAAACTAATTTCTATCTCTTTTGACTCTTATTATTTCTGAGTGTTTGTATGTGTGAGGTCTACGCACTGCGTTTTTACAAATGTTTGGTTTGCGTGTGTGTGTGTGTCCGGCATAAATGAAAGGCGTATCCAGATGCAGATGCGTCATGTTTTGCGGAAAATTCAATAAAGTAGCCAACATTAATACAAATATACAGTCAATTGGACTTTGGGTGGCCATAAATCATCGTTTGAGCGGGTACTTACATTAATTTCTCACTAATTTCATTAATTTTTAGTATCAATTCCTATAGCTTATTTATTAGCCGTGTGGGATGTCGATTGTTCACCATCGGTGTGGCTGCATATTGATAGCTCCAAAATACACACATTACAATTAAAAAATTACAGTTGTAATTTTTAGAACACAAAATTAGTACATTTCTAAATAGATAGGAAAAATATACAAATACGTAGCTAGCTTGCCTTAACAACAGTTAGCAATACGATTTTAATTGTAAGATAGCTTAATAAATAAACAAATAAATTGTAAATATAATAAAAGTACGTACATTTTATGTACATCGCATTTTTTCCTCATTTAAAATTCACTTTCTTATTAATATTTCCCAGCGTGCGTATTTTTAGTATTCAAATGGGAAATTTGTATTTGTCTACTTTCAGAGGTTGGCCACACTGATCAACGCCGCGCGTTAGTTTTTTAATTTTTTCACTGGCGTCGGCAGTAAATTCTTGGCAGCAATTTCGAAGGCTTGTTAATTTAAATATTGTCTACCGAGTTTAACACAACAAAAGGTTCGGTATCTTGCATATGTATTCGAGTGCATGTTTGTATATTTTTTCGAACAGTAGATGTGCTTTATTTATTTTGTGTTGTGGTAGGAGCCGCTTTTGTTATAGACAAAGTGTGCACATTTGCCGGGCTTCAATGCATTATGGTGAAAATATTTGCAAATTCAGTGAAATATACGATGTAGTAACATAAAACTGTTGGAAATATGCGTGATTGATATGCATACAATAATACTAGCGGGCAATAATACAGAAGTACATGCATGAATGTTTGTAGTTTTTTATCGTTCGTCGCTGCAGCCTCCGCCATTTTTAAAACAAACCCCGTCAATTGAGCCTGTCTGGTACAGTGGTGGCAAAGCATAAAGGTTAAAGGCATTACACTTAATGTATGATAGTAGTTGGAGAGGTATTAGTAACTTATCTATTTATGGTCTATATCAATATTTTGGATTTATGGTTAATTTCAAAGAGTTATTATCCGCCAAACGACGCGCCCTTATAAGCTGATGCATGAGTGCACAATATTTTAGCGCGCTACTGTAACGCGCCTTTTTTCTCTATGTACATGTATGTATGTATGCACGCGTTAGTGTGCGTGTTCTCTTGTTACAGAAAAACAATCGAGTAAAAAGTAAAATGTATGTTTCCTGTGCCGGTTACTGATCCACAACCAAACATCAAAATTAATTAAACATACAAATGCAGAAATATATTGCCGCTTACTTTTGCTCAGACTTGCAAGCATACATACATATGCACATTCTCAGTATGTTGGGTTTATTAAACTCTGCGCTACACCAAAACAAAACTGAAAAAAATTACAATGACGGCGCAAGGGCTTGGCGCATAACTGCATATGCATACGCGTTTTGTATTTGTATGCATGTATTTTTCATTTGCTTTTGTATGTGTTTGTGTTTTGATTGCCGTCTGACTTTTGCAGTTCCCTGCAGCATCGTGTTTATGTGTTCCTCTCCGTCGCTCGTTGTTGATTTATTTTCGCATTGTTGCCTCTCACACTTTCTAAAAGAAAACGGCAACATACTTGCTGTTGACTGCATTTTCTAAACAGCTCCCCCTCTTTCACACTCGGGACCTCTTTTCCTGCTATGGAACTTGTTTGTATTTTTTGCGTTGGACCATCGGAAACGTCCAATGACCGTTACGGGGGACATTTGATTTCGGCCTTTATTTTTGTATCTCTGACCGGTATTTTGTGTGCTATTTGAGTTCCTTGCATTTAAGTGAAAATTATTGGCGTGTAACGTTCACAATGTAATCGCAAACTAGAAGTACAGTGTGCTCTAGATAAAATTTGAAAATAAAATTTTTTCTATGTTAATTTTTTAATTTTCCAAAGTCAAAAAACATTGAAGATTCGTATTAGAAGCATTGTTATTTTGCAAATCCGTTAAAGAAGAAACTATAAACATGTCATTCAACTGCAATTCACAGAATTTATTTTAGCGATAGCTTACTGTGTGTTTTCGCTGTGCTTTTAACTGCATGTTCGCCGGAAGCCAGTTAAGAATTTGTGGGGGAGCAAAACTTATTAAAGTGGAACGATGTCCCGTGTCGGGTACTGGCCGGAGAACTGTTTCTAAAAAAGTTACCTGCAATCAAATCTCGCTTAAAATTATTTTTTATCGAACTACTGGTAATTCCCGATAATCATTTGCTGTGCACAGATGTTGCACCCATAAACGGAGCACGCTCCTTGCAGCTGCCTGTCGCAGGTAACCCCGCCGCTAATGATCCCTACTCTGCCGCCTACCTGCCTATCTCAGCGCAATATCTGCGCTTACTTAAATACTGTGCAACGACTTTAGCGAGGCAATTCAAAACGTAGACACGAAACTGTCAACACGTGCGCAAAAATAAGAAAAACGCTAAGCGTCGAAGATTAGTGAAAAAATATTTGTTGAGAGAAACTGGAAACTGCATCTGTGATTGAAAAGTGCAAAGCGACAATAACAACAACTGTGGTAAGACTGGGCAAAGCCGGTTCTCTGGGCGCCCAACGCGAGGAATGCGACAACATTGCATTGGGTGCACCCAACAACAACTGCAACGTAAACAAACCGCAGCACTTTGCTCTTGCATTAAATATTTATAGCGTGTTTAGATTTCTCAAGCGTTCTTTCGATTTCGTTGCACTTGAAGTGTGAACAGAAAGAAACGCAGGGCAAGGGATTTCTTCCAACCGTTTAGACAGTTTAAGCTAACTGTTAATGTTGCCTTTTAAAAATAGTCCACATCTTTAATACATTCTTATATCTTGCAGAAATCGTGCAACACGAAGTATTAAGAAACTAACGACGATCCAATGCTAAGCAAAATGGCTCAACCGAATAATGTTGGAGGCGGAGGAGGAGCTACCAGTGGACGACGCGTACCGATGTCGTTGACTGGTGGAGTAGGCACTGGTGGCAGCAACCCAGTTTCCCGGGTGCAGCAATCCGCCGGCAGCAATGGAACCTCCAAAAGTCCACAGAACAGCAATGTGGTCAACAAGAACAAAAACGAGTCGCATATCCCTACCGGGCCATTTGTAGCTATCAAAAAGTCGACCTCAAGTCAACAGCGATCAGCAAACACCACCTCCACTGCCTCCTCCTCCTCATCCGGCGCCCAAAATGATGAAAAGAAGAGCCAAAATGGCGTCACCAAACCCACAAATGGCAATCAAAAGTCATCACAAAATGGCAATTCAAGCGCCGCCACCAAGGACCAACAGAAACAGCAGAAAGAGAAACAGCCCGAAAAGATTGAGCAGGTCAAGGCAGCAACTACAGATGATGCCCAGCCAAGTAAAAACGAAACAAAAGAAATGGCTGCCCCAGCTGCCAGTGCCAAGAAAATTGAAGTTATCGACGTCATTGATTTGGACAAAGAACCGACAGTCGATCCTGTAGTTGCTCCCACCAGTACCACACCGACCTCGGAACGCAAATCTTCGCGCAGACTGGCGTCCAACCAGCAGAAATCGCCCAGCAAGCCAGAGCAAAGCGCTTCGCCGATCTCGAAAAAACAACAAGAAGAAACATCAGAAAAAGCAGCAGAAGAACCAGCAGAAAAACCAGAAGAAAACCCAGCAGCTGCTGTAGAAGATGTTGAAATGGAAACCCTAGCCGTAGAAGCGTCGCCCATAAAAGCTGTGGCCAGCGCACAGCCCACGGCTACATCCACACCCGGTCGCAATCTGTTCGGTTTCCGCAGCGGCAGCAAGCAGATCAACGAGGTTGAGCTGGCCGCACAGGTATCCAGCTCACCGGCAAGTACGCCGGCTCGCAGCTTCTCTCAGATAAGCGGCCGGCGCAGCATACGCCCGTCTACCGCGCTGACGCCCGGCAAGCTGGGCAGCTATAGGTGCGTTAACAGCGAGCTGGACACTTCCAGCTGCACAAACACGAGCATGAATGCCACCGTCGGCTCTGAGATACCCAACAGCTCCTCGTTTTCGTTCTCATTTTTTGGACGTGGACGCAAACGTGAGCGCACGCCACCGCCGCTAACCGGCAGTCAGTCGGCCAATGATCTCGCCCAGGATGTGGAAATGTCGCCGCCCAAGCGCGCTCGCTTCGAGCTGTTCAGCCTGAATTTGGCATCGCCATTCTCTATGCTCCGAACTCGCTTCTCCAAGACAACCATAAGTACGCCATCTTCGCGCCAGCGCGACGGCCAAACGCCACCAACTGGCGATGATGAGGAGGGCGGTGAGGTGCAGAATGTGTCGGGCATTATCAACCAGGAGGAGGAAGAACAACAGCTTAACAAATCGTTGCCCGGTAATGAAGTCACGGTGGGCCAGGAAGCTGGTTTGGAGACGCCCAAAAAGAGCGGCACGCCGGTGAAGGAGGTGGCGGATGAGAAAATAGTCGAGGAGCAAGGCGAGGATGCAGTGGCAAATTTGCCATCTGCTGATGCACAGGTGTCCGTCGATGGCGAGGGTCCCAATAGATCGCGTTGCGCTATAATGTGAGCAATTTCACTACTGAATCCTTCTTCAGTTCTTTCCCGGATCGCTTCCCCACGTACCCTTTAGCTCCTAGCATTTAAGATACATGTCATTTATTGTTGTAATGTAGTAACCTCTTTGGTAATTTGTGTTTCTGCGAAAATTACATGTTAAGAGTAAGCATCTAAACTGGGCCAATACCAAAGCCATTAGCGCTGGCTGCTGCTCCTCCAATTTGTTGGAACTGACAGCTACGTGCCCAGGCTCATGGGCAGCCCATTAGAGATTTCTCGCTACGTAGCTGTGCCCAATTGACCGCTGTGGCCAAAATGCGCAGTTATGCACCGACAAATCTAGTGATTCCGTTAATTGAATGATTTCAGTACCCATGGGACATTAGAAACAATAACAAAAAACAATCTACAATATAGAACACATACAAATATATATCATACATAAGAAATATGTAGATTTAGTTGTACAAGGAGTATAAGACCTTTGTATTTTCTTTTATTTGTAACCATGATTTGTATTAGCATATAAAAAACACGAACGCAAAACAATATGTAAAAAATATTCGCATATTTTAAAAATAAAGAACATTTTTAATAAGAGCTTGTTTCATTAACTAAACCAGTCGTTAATTTAAAACATATATATCAATTCATAAACGTACACAAGGTAACAATCTAGTGACGAAAGCATACGCAATCCGAAAAAACATTAGTCTAACAAATAAGATTTATATACCTTAGTGGTCCCATATTAGAATAGGTCTCTACATTTCAGTTAAAAAATAAAATTTTTGGTACAAATTCATGTCAAAAATTTTCAAATATATACCCTAGTGTTCCCTTATAAGGATAGCTCTCAACTTTCCCCAGTCATAACTTTGCCAAAACTTAACCGATTTTGACTATGGTTCATGGTTCGTTTTTAATTATGCCTAAAAAAGAGAGTAAAAAAAGCGATAAATATCATTAATAAACAAGTAAGATTGCTCTAGTCGGGACCTCCCGACTAGGAGATACCCTGAACCCAGCATTTAACACATACACACAAACTTTCGGCACTAAATAAGTAT
>SCDY01000793.1:0-45415 GCA_004143825.1 Drosophila micromelanica | reverse complement strand
CAAAAAAATGATATTTTCAAAAATGAATATATTTTAAATGTAGAATCAATTTGGCGGACAAATCATTACCAAAATGGCATCAAACATGAAAATCGGTTTTTTAAGAGGGTCAACATTTTTGTCATAAATCATGGCAAAATTGACAAAAATTTTGACATGTAAGGAGCTTGAATGCGTAGTTCCCCACTTCAACCTCCCATAACTTTGTCAAAACTGAACCGATTTTGATGTTCTATAGCATTTTATTCATGATTTTTCATTTAAATCGATTCTACGTTTAAGATAAATTCATTTCTGAAAAAAAAAATTTTTTTTGATTTTTTTAAAAAATTACAAGGAAGACCCTTGTTCATTTTGAAAAATTTGTTTTCCAAAATTTAGAATTGCGAGTTTCAAGTTTTAATCGATTGTGGGTGTCATAATTTGTATAAAAAACAACATTTAAGGTGATTTTGAGGGGATCAAATTTTTTGTCCAAAAACATGCCAAAATCGACAAAAATTTTGACATGTAAAGCTTTCGGATCCATAACTCCCGTATTTAAAATGACCACAACTTTACCAAAAATTAACCGATTTTCATGATTAATGCCATTTTGATCATTCTTTATTTTCCAGATTGATTCTAAATTTAAATATATTCATTTTTGAAAATAAAATTTTTTTAATTTTTTGGGAAAAAATTATGTATAATTTTTCTGCATACAAGTAATGAACATGTATTGCGCGTTCGGCAGCAAGGTTCTCACTTTTTTTGCTATGTTTTTATTTCACGAGTACGCTGTACGCAAAATTCGCTTGCTAAATATAGAACAAGCAAATTGATGCAAATTAATCATGATTAGTGGTCTCTGTGATCCCACTGAAAACAGTTACCATGTGAGTCCCTAACACCCTGGCACACCTGGCGTATGCGCGATGAATTCACAAGCAGGATAGAAGTGGCAGCTTGTAACCCCAAAAAAAAGGAATTATAGCAATTGATTCCAAAGCAGCGGCAATTTGTCACAGTCCTGAGACTCTTAAGCAGCAGTTGGCATTTATGGGTCAGGCTGGGCGAGCAATTAAAATACACAATAGAGAAGTCTAAGCGAAACAAGTAAAACACGCAGGGAGCTGAATGAAAGCGCGAGATAATTACGCCAATTATGACATTTTTGCAGAATATGTGGGAACTTTGCACTCGAGCTACGTGGAATTTGCACAAATTTATTGAGGCAATTAAGCGCTTAATTCAATGAGCCCAACGGCACTCAGAGCAAACGGCTGCTGACTAGAGGACGGTAGCTGAGGTCAGGGGTCAAACGGAGCGAAACAGGGTAAATGACAGCTGGCAGCAAGCAATCAGATGTCCACGCATTCTGTTTAACAGCCTGCAAGGCATTTCAGGACCTTGAGACCAAAAACTTTGTTGACGCTTATCAGGCAGTGACAGACACACGTTAAGAAGGCATCCCTCCAAAGAGGCAGGCTATACGTTGACCTATGGTCCTTAACGAGAGCCAGGTGGGACTTGATAAGCGTCAAGCCATTGGGTTAAAGATTTCAACTAGTAACGGGCTGGTTGGGTTATGGGCGAGGGAGAGGGACAGCCACTCGTTGAAATTAAACCATTTTAGAATAAAGGCATTAAAAGGAGATTTCTGATTTATGATGGCTCAGCCTAAGCTTTGATTAATTGCACCATAAACAAATTCATTTGCATTTTGTCACCGCAACTCAAGCGGTGTGGGAGGCGCCATTGATTTTTATTCTTTATGCTTTATTTAATTTTCTTTTTTGAAACTTGAAGTATATATGTATATGATAGACGCCGGCCATTTGGACTCCAGCCTAAGATCGCTTGACAGCTGTTAAAAAGCAGCACATAAACAACGTGAAAAAAACTTATCTGAATAATTGTTGCCATTGTCCGAGCCTGAAAGACGGCTGAGACCCACTAGACAGGGGCTCCTTTTAATGGCCCTACAATGGGCCAATTGCTTCCGATGGTGATTTCGCGTTGCCTTGTAACGGTTTTTGTTGTTGTTGTTCTCAAGCTTTTAACTTTTTGTTGTTGTTTGTTTGTTTCTTTTTTTCGTCTCTGATTGAACCATGCCCATGGCAGTATGCGTATTTAAGCGTTGCTACGCTTTCTTTTCATTGCTCAATTCAACGCCCATTCGCATTTCAATTGCCACAATAAAACAAGATTTTTACTACTTTGGTGGTCTGTGCGCCACAATGGAGGGCCCCATATAAAGACGTTTCTACGCCCTTTGCTATATGGCCGATTTAAATGGTAGCCCTAAGCCGACTGCTTAATGGCCATAAGATAAATTTAACTTTGTAACTTGCTCGTAAAGAGTTGAGATTTTTTCAAAGGCAAGAAATTAGAATATCTTGCCAAAGGATATTCCTGTTAGCAGTAATATCATCTTAAAACCTTAACATTTCAGGAACAAATGCTCTTCACTTTAAGCAGTAAATTCGCACCATCAAAAACGTCAACACGAGCTATTAAATTGCAAGTACATGGCTCAACCTTGACCATCACCCACACTTACACAATATTATATATATATATATATATATAAATTTTATTACATGACCTCAATTACAAGACGATACAAAAAGAGCTACAATAAAATATGGTGACGGCAAAGTTAAGAGCGGCCGTTGCTGATGTAGCAGGTCTTAATGACAAACCATCATCACAATGGCAAAACATGGAGCATAGACCGTGGATCATGGACCATGGGTAATCATGTATTGTGATGACCGTTTGAACGTGCTTTCCGTGTCGAATGGCACATTCCTGATGGGCAGCGTTGATGCTCCAATATTGATATCAATCGTTTTTCTAGATGGGAAGCGATACATGTCCGAATGGTAATCAGTAATATGGCACGCACAAAAAGCAAACTTTTGCCTAGCCAAAGGTTGTTAGCCAAAGCCCCGCCCACCCGGCAGGACTATGTCGTTCATCACCACATGTGGCAACGTGGCAAGTGTAAGTGTGTGTGTGTTTGTGGGTGGGTGTTTCTATTCCTGATGCACATCAAAGCTGATTAACAGGCCAAGTCCTGCGAACCTACATAAGCAATGACAAGCTGGCAGCGTGCCACAAAAAGTGTCAAAACGTACAACAAAAGTTAAACAAGTCAAGCGTGTGTTGATTCGCATTGTATTACAAGGGCTGGGAAAACTTTAATATTAAATAGAGCCGGATAAAGACTCAAGCTAAAACATATTGCGAAATAAGTCCTGTCATGTATTCCAACAAAGCTAGACAACGTTCAAGGCTTAGCTCTAGTGAAACCTTTGACATTTTCACTAAGTAACGATATTTTTAAAGCATTAAATATCATTACTTAAACCTTGACAGCTTTACAAAAATTCTGACTCTTACAAATTAAGGCCTTTAAATGAGAGTTGCAAGAAATGCTAATTAAAGCAGCAGAAAAAAACATTCTCTTAAGAAAGACGAATATTAATTGCCCGCCTCAAAGACTTGTTCATTTTCATATACACAGCAAAATGTTCTTCCTGTCGAAATTTACAATACATACGCAAAGAAACAAAGTCAAAGAATACACATTTAATTATTTTTGGTTGCAGAAGTCTTTATTAACTTCTTTATTCATACTGCAAACAACAAAACTCAAAGTCTTTAATATTTATCATTGCTTAAAATATGCATAACTTTTGTTACTACTCCATATCTATATGAAACTAATACGCAATATATAAAAAATATGTATTATTATTTATTTCGTCTTTCTATGTTGCCATTCAAACATATTCCAACATAATGAATAAAGATGAGCAGGTAAGCTTGTGAGAAAAAAATGAAACGTATTTACTAAAAAACAGGTTTCGAAAGGAACGTGAGCAACATCGACATTTAGTTGCATAGCAGCAGCATTAAAGCCAAAATTCCTTTGAAAAAAAATCCGCTTTTGACCATGTTTTGCCATACCCTTCGTACTGTAAGTATTCATTAGTTATATATTATTAGCTTCAATCAAATAAAGTTTTGACAGATTTTATTTACAATATCAACATTTTTGGTTTGTCAGACAGCAAATAAATACCCCTTAAAAAAAGAAGCATAACAAAAAAGTTATATTTTTATTTTAAATGGAATTTCCTCAGAAAAATATTAAATGCGTAAATAACATGTTACAAACACCACATTAAGTTGATTTATTTATTTAAAAGAACTGAAGGATAGATTTAAGAAACTGACGTCTGATATGTGACATTAGTTTTAGCTCTTTCAATAACCGCAAAGCTATAAAAGCTTATAACATTTTAGCCTAAACCGTGGCAGCAGCCAACAAGTTGACGATGTTTCACCGCCCTTTTATGGGACACATTTTGTTATGTAAGTACGAGAATTTCATATTATTTCCCGGCTGTAAATTTGCATTGAAAAGTGCCATAAATATTATTTCGCGACTTTTTATGTCGGCAGGAAACCTGTGAACAACTCGAGAGGCAGCCTGTGGACTCACAAATATATATATATATATATATATAATATATATATGTAGGTATATATGTAAACGTATTGAGTGGCTCTTTTGGGAAAGCTGAATTCCAATAAGCGATGTTTTTCCTTTTATGATTTAAAGTCGTAAAATTGTGGCAGCATATATTTACGACTCACAAATGGAATGGCTTTCGGTAAGTACCCGGGAGCCAACTGTCCCCCGGATACGCCTTAGCGACTGTGCACGGCCGTACAGTGTGTGGGTGTTTGCTGTGACTGCAGCTTTTATTTGCTTCATTTGCGGCAGCATAAATTAAGTGCAAAAATCTACAAAAACAAATAAATCCATATATAAGTAACACGAGAGAAAAGCGGGACAGGAAACAATGCTGCCAGCATTAAAAGGTCAATAAAAGAAAAAAGTATTACGACCATAAGGAAAATTGTTTTGATGAAATCAATGCCAAAGCCATTCTCGGACTGCTTCTTTTTATGGTCTCTCTTAACGCTGTGCAATAAATAAACTTGCTTGGCAAAAATCATTTTACCGAAAAACTCATAAAAAATCAGCGATTTTGGTGAATTTCATTCAAACTTTTCATAATTTAAGAAACTAAAATCGTTGCTAATAAAACATAACACCAAATAAATTGAGTATACGCTCCAGTTACAAATGCGACACGTTGTTCATTTGTCATTTCATATTCGTGCCGATTTACTTAGTGCAAGGAAAATGCTATTGCCGACTTTTTTACGACAGTAACTAATGGGGAATTCGATCATGTGAGAGCAGAGCTGATTGGTGCTTAAAAAGCCATTTTAAGCCCAGAAGCACTTCAAACAATGTTCAGCAAATGTTACAAAAGCGATATTTAATAATTTTCAGAATTTGTCGAGCGTATTTACATTTTAAGGGCGCACGTAACAAAATATATATGCATTTTTCCATGTACAATAATTCAATCGAGCAAAAAAAAAACCGTTCCAAGTACATGTTTCAATGTTTGTATTTAATGGATTTTTTTTAGTACAACTCAACTCAATTGAAAGAAATTTGTGATTGAATTTACAGCTAACCGAATTATTTTCATTAACCGTATTTTATTTATATAAAGCAAAGCAAATGATGTTTGGACGCTGATTGTGAATTCGACTCGGGTTTTCATTACTTAATTAGTGTTAAGCCTTGTATACTAATTACTTGCTAAATACTTTGGCTACAAATATGGCCAGTAATGGTGAATGGCAACTGCAGTGAGGCACGCAACAGACATTATTTCCAACATGCAACACTCAGCAACTTACTTATAATCATGCCTCAAGCGTTAGGCAAACATTAAATGCTAGTTGGCCAATTCGCACGCAGTCTGAATTTCATGTTGGCCAATTTAAGAAATTTGTCTGAATCAAAGCTTAGTACTCAGATAACTAATCAGCAACTTTGCTTAGCACTCTGAAACTGGCAGCAAGTGAATTATAAAAGGCGTTTAATGTGAATCACATGACAGCAACAGCTGCCACACCGTAAGCTTCAAATATTAATTTATAATAATTGCACACAAGTTGCTATTAAATATTGGGAGCTTATACATAATTCGAAAATGAAAAACAACGAGTACTTAGACCCTTAGTCATAGCTCAAAAGTTAATATGCATACGTGCACTAAGCGAAAAATTCCGTTTCCTAATTCTAATACTAGATGTACAGAATTTTATTTATTTTATTTTATTTCAAACGTGGGTTAAATACAAAGAACATCTTACAGAGATGTGCAAGCCAAATGTGAGCCAAAATTAAAAATTTTATTGTATATTCAAAAAACAATTTTACATGAATTTAATTTTGAATCATATATTTGTTTAACAATTTTGACTAGTTTGGGGTTCTTGATTTTTTCTCAAGTGTACGCTCAAGTTCTGCTGGCAGTTTTGACTGCTCTGCGGTTAATTGTGGTATTATATTCAACCATTGTTCATTGAAATAAGCCAATAACACATAATTCATAATATTTTATAATTTTACAGCTGAGCGGACAGTTTGTGGCAAAGCAAATACATGGCATAACCCATAAGATACAATATTTGTATCTATTCGTACATGTTACGTTTCCCCAATTTTGGGTCTAGTGCACTAAGCTCATCATCAATTTTGAATACGTCCATTTAAAATATTTATGTGGAAACTTTGACCGTTGGCCTTCTTTAAAAAACTTGCCCCTTCAACAAACGCAAATTGAGCCCACAGAATACACATCAAAGCACCAAATTCTAATCTTCAAGTGGCCCATGCAATCGTTGAGGTCAGGCCTAGGGTTGTGCGGTTCCCTCATTTCTCGCTTCTCGTTTTCGCGTTTTTCGTATATTACGCGTATTTTAATTAAAGTCGTATTCAATTAATAGCCGCTACCAGAAGATTTGGTTTATGGGGCAGGCAAGACGCGGAGCGCTTTGATTAGCGAAACACGAGCGCACTTTTTGCTCACCTAACCCCGGCCCACGCTTTTGGGTTCTGTCGTTCCGTCAATTGCCATAAATCTTGATTAAAAGCGGAAAATGCCACAAAAAGGTGAAAATTGTCCGCGATTCAGTGAGCGGTGATTGCTATTTTCGTAGCTTGAAGGCTTTGCATAATTTCCAAGCCACGTTTTGAGTATATCCGCTATGGCCCCACCCCACCCCACCCCACTCCATACACACACACACACCCACCTCACCTATTCGCAATTGCAATCTTTATTTTATTTTCTTTCATTTTTTGCGCCCCGACTATCGTTTGTTCGCTTTGTCAAGGTTCGCAAGGTCAATGATTTAATAGTTTAGTTGTCGGCTTTGCATTGTCTCCAAGAGTCAACATTCCTATGACTTTTCTTTGTGTGCTTTGCCCGTCGTACAGTGTCATTTTTTCATTATTTATTGTCTGTGGCTGACATGAAAAGCCTTTGGTGCGCCCCGACACAAGCGCCACTTGTTTGAGCATTCCCAAGCCTCTCTCTGTCTCCCGCTGTCTCCAGCCGGCCCAGTCAATAGTCAACACTCGCCAGTCAAATGTCAGTATCTATTAGGCCATCAGATGCATTTGGATCATTTTGTCGATAGGTTGTCGAATGCACATCGAAACACATTTCCACCACGACACGTTGCCACTTACATACAGTGGAGCCATTTCAACTTTTTGCTGATAAAAAATTACAAACATTATTACAGTGCAAGTAAAGCAAATAGAAAGTATTTTTCCCACAGTAGCAAATAACGGGTAACAGCACACATGTTTAGGGTGCAGTCCTATAACACAATCCCTTAAAAAACATATATATAGATATCGTTTTCAATGGGTTCAATAGGGGTTGTTTGGGTAGAGAGCGCTTGCGCAGCTTGTTTATAGACAGATGTCTTATTTCAGAAAACTTGATAGACTGGAGTCAAAGTTCTTGTATACTTTTCTCTTTAGCAGGTGTATATATATATATATAGTTAGGGGTGGATGTCATATCTTATGTTTCAACACAGTTAATTAAAATGCAATACAGTGTTCTATATAAATTGAAATGATGAATCGTTAACATCGATCGAATTTTTATCTACAATTTAGATAATAGAAACAATTATGTTACAAGTTCCGGCCTGAATTGTTTTTAATGGCAAAGCAAGGCCAGATATTATTAGATAATTTAACGTATATAATAGCTGCATGAAGATATAAAACTTTCTTTAGTTAGCATAGAAATGTAACCAAATACGCTACAACATTTTACAGTTTACATTGCATTTCAAAGTTCACATAGGTAGATGCGAACACGTTTAAGTCAAAGTAAATGGATACTAGATCAGACTAGATATATGTAGCTATATATGAATTTATATGCCAGTGCATATTGTAAGTGCATGTGTCTGCTGCAGCAAGTGACCGTAAACTGTGCCCGAAAGCTCGTGTTATTCTGGACATTACAAGTACTTAAGTTCACACCGATTAGTAAATACTCTCACACGAACGATGAAATCCACGGTCGCTTGTGGCAGTGATTTATGCCAGACGACAGTGAAGAGACAATCCAATCGGAAAGAGCCTGAGAAAAACTAGACACAGCACCAAAACGCTGCCGTTTACATGTTTATATCTATGCATATAGAAATACATCCAGATCCACAAGAGAACAATTACAGCTTTCAAGTTCAAGTGCATTTAAACTAAGAGACACTTAACGTAAAATAGAAAATTCACGTATGTACTATAGAATACATATGCCTATAATTTGGCTCACATGGCTACAGTCGAATACCGAAATTGCAAGGGAGCAACATTTTTCGAATTATCAGGATACTGATATAACTCACTTTTATATTTTAGTTGATATTCACATTTCGGATTTTATGATTTATAAGAGGTTGCAAGTTAATTCCAAATAAAATTCAAATTAACTGAGGGACCAAAATATGTAGAAATTTTACAAATTGATAAGATTTTTCAAGGAACCAATTGTTGAGATTTTCGATTTATGAAGGTACGAATTGTCGAAAAAAAATAAATAAATATGTGAAATTTTATGTAAGCACTTTATTTTAAATGCTGGACAATGCGGTATTTAAGCACTGAAAATTATTCTTGATACCGCTTGGCAAAGCAAACTTTTCAGGTCGGGGTTGTAGGCAAAATTAACTTTTTTTTATAGATTACGATTTTTTGGGTTTTTATTTATTCACAACCTAAAAAGCTTTGGCATTCACTAAAAAAAATGTGAAAAGATGTTCTTCGCTTTTTACCGGATGCTTTGCCCCATGACTAAAGAATAAAATTTTAAAAAGCTTTCGGCGGCAAATATAAACATAAATACAAATAAAAGCAACTATTTGTTCATTATTCCAAGTTTAGCTGGAGGCACTTACCAAAATAATGAAAAGTGTACTTAAATCCAATTAAGGTTTTGAGCTTGTTGTGTTGATTTTTGAGGACGGTTATGCATTGATTGTACCTTTTTTAAAGCAGTTCACGTTATGTTTGTATAATGACTGATATTGTAAACTGAAGTCCAAACAAATAATTATGCAAACAACTTTGTCTCGACACAAACTATCTGCACAAAACCTATAAACAAAACACAATTCAAAATCAACAAATAACTATTATCAGCTGAAGATAGAACACCACAACGCAGAAACAGGCACAGAATACATAAACTAGTTATATAAACCGATATATAAGCTTATTATTCATGTGTGCACAACTATATACATATATGTATGTTTGTTTGTTTGCTGTACACGTGAATCTTTGATATGCGAAACTGTAAAAAGAAACGCGACAAACTTTTAAAAACGCCGCGAACACACTTAAATATTGTACTCATGCACTGAACTTTTGCTTTGTTGGGCTTAGCGCTTCTGGTACTTATGCCCCCTGACAACATGCATTTACACTAATTACGAATATCTTTGAGATAGCAGTTGGCTTGATGGCAAAAAAAACACACACTTGAAACCCACTTTGAATACACAAAAGACGAGCCAACCCGTTGGGACTTAGTTCAAATTTAGCTATGTATCTAAGTACACGTGTACATTGTTCTTGCTGAACGTATGCATAGCTATATTTAAATAATCTCTTGTTCACGGGAAGAAATCAAAATGTACTTCAAATGTTGTATTCTGCCAGCGCGACCAAAGAATTCCAGTTGCTGCCGCAAACACACGAAGCCAATGAAAATCCAACGGCACCGCACGTGCTGAGAGCCAAAGAGCAACTGAGCAACGAACAGCTCGCGCGATCACAAAAAAGAATACTGAACGACGCTTAAATCGGAACAAACGAACCAGCGCAACGACGAATCCGAAAACGACAAGCGAACTGCAAACAGGCAACTCCCTGCCGCGGCCAAAGCTGTGACGTGATCGATGACAAATCGCTGGGACGTGCTGCTCAGCGACTTCCACTCACTCAGCGTAAACGGAGTAGTGAGTGAAACTTTTCGCTCAACAGCTGCATACACCATGGGAAAAAGACAAGAAGTATGCTCTCAAGTCAAGTACCTGAGTACGAAAGTTGTTATATTTTTTAAAAATATAGATAAACTTTATTTAATTTTTTTTATATATTTAATACATTTTATATTATTTTAATATAAGAATTGCTTGATAGGACTACCGATTGTACCTGAATTTGAAACGTGTTTTTCAGAGTATACTCACAGCTGTAGATGTGTATGTTTTTATAAAAATGAATTCTAGCCGTGTGTGCCACTAATACATAATACGACCAATCGAATATTTTTTTATGCCCATTAGGGTGGTTAGCTATATTTTTTTACCCTTGCGAGGACTCGCGTGCAATGTCATTCAGTGTGCAGCGTAATATAAGTGGAATGTAAATAAGATTATGTACATAAAGCTATAAATAGGGAATGTCTAAACGAACATATCGAGCATATAATACTACTATCACAGACAAGTATGCTTGTATGGAATAATACAGAAAAGCGTTAAAAGCTAACGCCCAACGACTACGTGTTAAAGTAAATAATTGAGCAAATTTGTAGCCGATAACGTGAAACTATTTCATTAACTAACAATGTAGAAAACTTTTTTATGGGTCTTAGTGCAAATAAATATGCAATACAATTTGAAGTGATGTGCATTTGCAATGTGGGTTATTGTTTGTATTTGGTAGCTGTTTCTTATTAAAAAGATATTGCAAACATATGATATAAGAGTCAGACAATTTGATCGAGGAACCCTAATTAAGCTCTACAGTAAAAAATTAATTTTGAATAAAGATATACACACTTTCGAACTCTGTTCTAAAACAGCAAACCCTGAAATATTGAGCAAGACAACAAAAAAGCCCTACTTCAAAACTTTTTTAGAAGAAACCCAAAAAAAACATAAGAAGAAAAATTAGTAATAAATCAAACTGAATTATTTACACATATATAAGAACATATATATAAATGTAATGTGTGTGTGTGTGTAAATTTAATGTCGGGCACAAGACCCAGGTTGCACGCGCCTCAATCTATATCAAGCTCTGGAGATATGCGCCAACATCCATCATACTTGCTCAAACTGGAGCAACTCCACGGCTTAGATGTGCGTGAGCAGAATCCGACTTAAAAAAATAAATCCGTTATGCCTTTATAAATTTAGGTAATATAATTTTTAAAACTCCTGAGGTTGTTTTGCAATTCACTGTGGCAAACAAGAGGGACCCAGCGCACATATGCAAACATACATCATCAAACACAAATATGGGAGAGAGACTGTGTGTGTGTGTGCAAAGGAACACATTTTCATATGTCACTGAAGTCAGGTCTTCGAGGACTTCAATTTGATAAAATGCTAATTAAATGTTAATGGCCCGGTGAAGCACCAAATTCTCCAAATTTATCAGGGACAACATGTGCTTAAATTCAAAACAATTCCAACTAGCTCTCGAGATAATGATTATTGGGTACATAAATCATATTAAATATTACACATACGCCGCATGCCACACGAAAGACCTTTTGACTTGACATTTGACTGTAGGTCTGTGGGCGAGCACAACAAACGTATGGCGTATAATTTAATTAGCTGTGGCCTTTCAATTGCGTTCATTATAATTACATATATTTTTATCAGCAGTGGTGGGCAACTAGAGACGATAGCGACATCGACAAAATCGTGGCTCATGTGCGCCGTTTGTCGGTTGCCAATAAGTCAAGTGATGTTAATTAATTGAGGGTGATAGTGAAGTTCTCTCTGCAACAGGCAACCTGCTACAAACAGTTAACAGTTAACGCTCAAACAATTAAGATTGGCATATATGTATCTCTATACATCGACATATACACGTTCTTACATAACAGTGCATTAATTCCACTCAAGCATGTAATTGAATAACAATCCCAGACGCGCTCATGCCTGTATAAGTTCTTGACTGTAATATTAATTGTTTTCTCCGAAATTGATGTATTTTTAGCCTTGGCCTGCAATCCCTGCAATCCGAAACCAAGCGAAAGAAGTAAAAGCTTATATTATTTCATTACAAGCATGCATTCTGAATAAATTACAAGCTATATCACGGCAACAAATGTAGCCCAAGGAGACGATTCTTAAAGGTTAAGGCAGCTGTTTAAAATGATTTGTTTTTTTGTACAGCTTGTGAATTGTTGAAATGATGCCTGGCAATTTTGTAGGCAATGCTACCTGGACGAACCAGCTGTCGCTGCAGTGCATCCCCGTAGAGTTTAACTAGTGAGGGCTCATCCTCGACAGGCTCCAGATAAGCGTCCAGTCCACCAATCAACTGCAAAAAATAATACAATTTGAAATAACACCCAATTCAATAGTTTCCCTCGCGCATACCAAACTTTCGTCACAGTTTAAGAAACGCATTGCCTGCACATGCTCGGACCAGATGCGGCGACGCCACTTATTGTCATACTTCTGAGCCAGCGGGAGCAGCACAAGTGAGCTGAAGAGCTCGTCGCCATAGCTGGCCGCCTCAAAGTGGTTCACAAACAGATAGTAGAGTGGCTCGAAATTGGCCTTGTCCTCAAACGTGGCTTCAAAATCGAAATTATGCGTTAGATTCTGTGCGTTGAAATCAAGCAATTGCTTGCGTAGTAGCTCGTGCAGCTCAGGCTCTAGGAACTGACTGTCGGGACCCATAAAAGCGATCATCAGATACATTAATTTTTCGAGTGGACTGACAATTTGCAAGCCCTGCTGTTCCAGCTGCTGTACAAAGGTGAAAGTCATGCGCACCACTTGATTCTCTGTAAAATCAACCGAGTTACGGAAAATACTCGCAAAAATTCTTGTGTCACGGCTCACCCGAGTAGATGACAGCAGGAATTTGCTGCACATTTTGCAAATAGTTGTTGAGCAGCAAGCGCAGTTGAAAGTAGGGCCAGTCCGGCATCAGCACAGGCGCTTGAGTGTAGCACAGCGTAAGCGTGGGATCCTTGTTGTCCTGGATGCAATGAATTAAGGTTTGAATAGAATATTTACATTAGCAATAGCAACATACGGCTATAAAATGTGAGTAGACAATCTCCATGCAAGTTTGTTGCAGCAGCTGCAAAGACTTCGCATCCAATTCCACGTACTGCCCACTGAATATGTAACGATCGAATATGCTCTTCATTTGCTTGGCCTGTGCGGTGCTCAAGGAGCAGAGATAACTATAGACCAACTGTAGAAGCTGCGTGCGTGTCAAATAGGTTTCGAAGCCATCGGTGCTGAGCAGCTGATGGACAAACTTCAGTTCGCTGCGAGCAAAAAAGTTGCTGGCCAAAAAGCGATTCAGTCGCGTGCTCAGCATTTTTAGATACTCTGCCAAGGGCTCCAGCACCGCTGGCTGCAACAAAGCGTCGAACAGTGGCTTCAGACTATCTTCCAGCGGCGGCTCGAGCAGAGCCCAGACATTACTCAACAGCTGCACTGGATACGTATCGCTGATAATCAGCTGAGGCCCATAGTCGTTCATCAAGACCGCCCCCACATTTGGCAACGGGGCATGCACATTGCGCCGATCGCTGAAGCTGCGCAAAATTATAGAGCTGCGACTGTCAAGGGTTGACAGGTATTTATTAAAACTGATTAACAAATCAAAAGGCCACCTGTCAACTATACTTACGTCAATTGCTGCACACATGCAATGAAACCGGCGGAGCACACGAATTCCGGCAGAATGTGGCGCAGAAACTGTTGAAAGGATGCGGTGCCCAGGTAACCATGGCGTGAGAACCAGCCCACAGCATAGAGGACAGCGCTCAACAGCGTCAACTGCGTGTACTGGAATGCATATAATATAATATAAAATATGTTCTTTGTGTCATTAATAATAATCAACTCACATCCTTGAGACCATCGCCACGAGTCGCCTTGTGCAGCCAGCTGCAGCAGCAGTTATGCAATACCTGCAGCAATAGTTGCTGCGCCTCAATGTCGCATACTCCGCACTCACCACTGGCCACAATGGCAACCAGCAGAGCAGCTGCGTGCTGGCGTATAAGCGCCGGACCGCCCACTTCGAATATGCAATGATTATAGTGCCAGTCAAGCATCTGACGCAGGGCAGGCAGGAATTGTCTGTAACGGCACAATAACAGCTATTAGCTTTTGGCACCGCCAGAATGATTAGCTATATAAGTCGAAGTCTGTCTGGATAGAGTTTAGTTGGTGGCGAGCGCGATAGCTACTGGTTGGCAATTTAACGCGGATTATACTTCAAATTTGCTGTTTTGCAATGTGCTCCAAAGCCTTAGGTCTAATTCTGGCATTGCTTGTAATATGCTGTGCCATAAGGCCACAACAAGCTGTAAGTTCCTATTAAGATCCCATTCTTAATCGACTTATTTATTTTGTTCTTGAATAAAAAGTGGGAAGTACCAGATGTAGTAAAGAAACAGGTGAAAAAATTGCATGGACGATGTATGACTAAGACGGGCGTCTCTGAAGGTAAGCAGCGTATACTTTAAAATCAAATCTTACATAAAAGGATTTCAACGCTTGCAGAGATAATGACCGAAGCGCACAAGGGCAATTTGCCAACTGATCCGAGCTTTAAGTGCTTTTTGCATTGCATGTTTGAAATGTTCGGACTGGTATGTAAAGTTCACATGCACATTTAATTTTATACAATTTTAATACTCTGGAAATGCGCACAGATCGACGCTGACAATACCATGCACTTGGAGGTTTTGGTGGAAGTCCTGCCAACGGAAATACATGACCCTATTATGAAATTAGCAGAGGCATGTGGCACGAAAAGTAGGTATATTGGTTATCTAACGCAAGTTTGAATTTGTAAGTCATATTTTAAACATTTCGAATGCAGTGGGTGTAGATGGCTGCGATACCGCTTATCAAACGGTTAAATGTTACTTCGAAACGGACGGACCTTTCATCAAAGCCGCGGTCGACGACCTGCTGGGTTAAAGCAAAACTCACTTGAACATTTCCCGATTTATAATGCCCAGCAGCAGCAGACAGCGTAGAATGCGCAACGCTTCGATTTGAACACGTATCAATTTACCCTGCAATACAAATCAAACATGGACAATAATGTTTTCAATAAGCATATAAATTATAGTAAATCTCACCTTAATATCATCACGATAAAATAAAAAGTCTTTTAATTTCTCGATTAATGTTTCATTCGCCAACTGCTTAGCTATATCCAAGTGCTGGCAGATCAAAACGCGCAACAACTTCAGGCACAGATACTGAGGTTGGCCGTAGAATAAAGCCTTTTCAGAGCCGGAAGCAGCTAGACATAGAGTATGTTTATAAGTTCCAATATAACGCTTTGTTTAAACACTTACCGGCCTGTGTTATTCTCGGCATAAAATTTAGCAAAATTACATTTATAAATTGTTTTTCCTGCACCATTTGCCTGGCCACTGTCATATTTGTGCGTGCAATGCGTATAAGCAGCTTTAAGCAGGACTCGACTGTGCTGTTCTCAGGACGCACCGAGCCTAATATAAAGCTGCAATTTAAATATAAAAAAAAGCGTTACATTTAATCGCACAACATAAACAAAACATACTTAAGACGTTGAAAAATATTCGTTCGCAGCAGACAACTCATTAGATCTGTTTCGGCCAGCTGAAAGTCGTCCATTGACATACGACTGTCGCTATCCGCCTGATCCTCGTCCACATCGGCACTCACAGCTTTCGAATTGGTGCGTAATAGTTTCATGTAGCGTTGCAGAAAAGCTACCGAATTTGGATCGCTTGAGTCGTCGCCATCGCTCAGCACCTGCAACGTTGGCTGCCAGTGGCAATAGGCATTCTCATAGATGTGGTCCAGCAGCACTTCGTCCGTTTCATTGTAAAATAGGCGAGCCAATGCCCTGCTAACGACTTCCAGCTGTGCGGGCGTGTTGTCATCCAAGCCAAATCGCAGCAGAAAGAATATTTTGGAAATGGGCAGCGTCAGCACCTGATCGTAGAAGCCCTGATTGTAGATACTGAAAATGCCTGCAATGGCGCCGAATGCAGAAATTCGCTGCTGCAATACCGTTGAGCTGCAACAGGATCAATTGTTGACAATAGGTTTAGTTAGCGTATAAATGCCAAGCTTACCGCGCCAAACGGAAGAGCTCCTGCAACGTGTATCCCGGTCGCTCAGGCTCCTCGCCATGCAAATACAATTCACGGTCATCCGTATTTTGTGGAAGTTCTTGCAGAGAATGTGGCAACAGAACGCCCTTCCAATCGAAGCGGGCATTGAACTGTTGTCCTGCCTTAAGCTGTGCCAATCTCGCGGGTATATCACGCATCCAGGCCAGCTTGTGCTCCTCCACCAAATTAAAGTTCAACCAGTTGCCCTCGTCACTTTTCTGCAGCAGCTCGTGGGCTGGATTCGAATCGGTTAAAACGTCGTTCGCTGGTGAAGCCTGCGGCTGGTTGGGCGTTTGTTTGGGCGAAGTTGAATTAACCTTTTGGCCCTCGCGCTTTTTAGTCAATAGCTCAATCAGAGCGGGATCTAATTTAGTAATACAATTGAATTATTGAAAATAAATCTAACAAGAAAACACTAATGTTTACCCAAAGAACTCAGCAACTTTTGGCGCTCCGCCAAAATGTCCTCTTCGCGCATTTGATTCAGTTTCCCCAGATTTTCGGCGTGGATTTCGCTGGACAGCTTTGCATCTTGGACAAAGGCGCTGGATGCGGGCATCACCTTCTCTAGCTTATTGTGCTGTGAAGCATTTAGATTGCTGCTTGCATTCGAGTATTGTTTTGCATTAAACTTTTGCGCAAAAATACTTTTTGACTTGTTGCTGTTAGGCTTTAAGCAACAAAATATTTAGTTTATGAACTTTTGTTAGTTATTCCACATAATCTCACTTGCTTAGGCTGTGCATCTCTTGTGGCTTCCCTCCTCTCCACGAGTTCACCCACCACGTTGTTTATCAGATCGTGATTTACTTTATTTCCGCGCACATCGCCCAACATATTTTCGTGTATTTCATCAAGCAGAATTTGTTTACTTCTTTCATCTTCGCATATCCCCTCCTTTGTCACCTTCTTTGTAGTTTCCTGTCCATTTATAGAACTAGCTTTACTTTTAAGTTTATTTAGCTCTCGCTTTTGTGCAAATAATGATTTTCCGGCAGCTTTCATTTGAGAAATTGTTTAATAATTATTTTAGTTTGTACCCATTTTCTGACTCACGTTTATCCACACGCACAACTGTGGCTGCTGGTTCAAAATTTGGGTTCTTCTGTCGTTCGGCATTAAATTCTGCTGCCATACGCAGGACATCATCTTCAGTTTCTCCAGGCTTTAGTTTTTTAAACATTTTGCGCCTGTTGCTAAACCAAACCAAAACTAAAAAGCCGCACGCCAGATGGCCTTAAGAGCAATAGAGATGAGCGATAACAACGTAACAGTGACTAAGGAAAACCGACTATGAAATCGAAGGTAACAATTGAAAGTAGTAATTTATATAATTACCGGCACATTTATACTTAACACAAATTTGCATCAAGGAAATGAACATTAGTTATCTACTATTAGTGATTTATTTTAGTTTCAGTTGCCCATAAAAAATTATTGTTATCGATAAGAGAAGTTCATGCCATAAAGAATCTGTCATCGAGCAATTACGTTTTCCAGCACTGATTTAGCTTTCGCGCGCAATTCAAATACTTTATATTCCACAATATTTTACATTTTACAATTTTCATTAAAATAAAACACAACATCTTTGTGAAAATAATAAATTTAGCTATAATTCATATAAAACTTACTTACTGCCGCCTAAGGCTGAATTGAAACAGAGAAATTTACAAATTTACTTTTTGAATGTTGTACCCGTGTTGGCCTTACACTTAAGCAGAGCCTGTTGTGCAATCAGGGTATCCTTGTGTGGTAGCGCAGCTATTTGGAAGAATGCATCAATGCCTTCCTTAAACAGCTCAATTGCCTCTGTTGTCTTCTGGTCTTGCATGGCCTGCGCTGCCTCCCGGTAAAGCTCCTCGATTTTTATAAGCTTTGCGACACTCTCCTTCAACGAAACGTTCTTCCGGCAACGAGGACACCGCACGTCCTTTGCCAAATCCTTTGGGAACTTGAGCAAATTCACACAATTAGCCGAGGTGCACCTGCCCATTGACAAAGCACATCATTTATAAAATTAATTCATGTAGACAGAAATAATTACACACCAGAAACGGACTTGTTTGTCGATCTTCTGCAGCAAGGGCCAGTTCTCTTGGCAGGTCATGCAATTGCAGCTGAAGGCGTAGCGCCCGCGCAGTGATCGCTGGCGCTCCTTCAGATTCATCTTGGTGAATATGGGCCCATAGTTGACAGCGACCACCTCGTTGGGCCGATGCGGCCTGGTCGCCGACAAGACCAACTTCTTGCCCACATAATAGCCGGCCACGCTGGGCCAGCATTCGTGGTTGAAGTAGGAGCCGGTGCCGTACAGGCCGGCACCCAGATAGACCACCTTGCAGTCGTCGAAGCAATGCTCGTCCGTCACCATCGTGTGGTAGATCTCGTGCGCATTGTACTGCAGGACCTGCAGTAATCCGAGCAGGGCTGTGGCCACCTGCAGCTCCACAGCGGTGGGGTTGACGCCCTCGGTCTTGCGTCGGCCAAAATACTCGGCCTTCTGTAGAATGCGCATCAGGAAGCCGGCCATTAGGGAGCGCTGCAGATAGTCGTCCGGCTCGCGCACATCCTGATGGGAGCACAGGTGCTCGAACAGCAGATTGGCCGTTGCCAGGCCATCCTCCAGGCTGGACGCTTGTGTGAACACTCGCAAGGCTATAAAGCACAGGATGGACATGCCCGAGCCAATGAACAGGTCCATAAACTGGCACTCGAACCGATGATAGGTCTCGCAGGCCTCTCCCATGCACTGGGCCGAGCAGAAGGCAATGCCCGAACAGTGTAGACAGGCCACGGGAGTGTGCAGCCTACAGATATATATGCCCGATTAGACAGATCAGATTATTAACTTAACAATAGCAGTGACAAATAATGACAAAAATGCCATCAATCTTGAAAATCGGTTCGGTTTTGGCAAAGTTATGAGAGTTTGAAATATGGGAGCTATGGATCAAGAAAGCTTTACATGTTTAAATTTTTGTCAAGTTTGGCATGATTTTTGACCAGAAATTTGACCCCCTCAGAATCGCCTTTAATGTTGTTTTTTATGCGAATGGTGACAAATAAAATCGATTACAACTATAAATTCGCAAATCTAAATTTAAAAAAAAAATTGTTTCGAAAATTCATAAGGGGGGAGTCCATGATATATTGACCAAAAATTTTTTTTCGAAAATTCAAATATTTAAAATGTAGAATCAATTCACAGGACAAATCATGATCAATCTAGATGATAAATCATGAAAAAATTCCATCAAACGTCAAAATCGGTTCAGTTTTGGCAAAGTTAAGGTAGTTTGAAGCATTGGAGCTATGGATCAAGATATATTTTTTGTGAAGTTGGGCATGATTTTTGAAAAAACCTTCTTCGACCCTTTCAGAATCGGTTTTAATGTTATTTTTTATACAAATTTTGACTTACACAATCGACTAAAAACAGAAATTTATAAATAGACTTTTCACTTCGTGAACGAGTTTAAAAAAACTCACCGCTTGAAGCAATGGTGACAATTGGTACCGAAGAAGTTGGGCAGCAGACAGGCCGCCACGGGATTCTCGCAGAGGACCACATCGCCCGTCTTTATGCCCTCGTTGGCCACCACGAATCGTCCCTTATCCTTAGTCTCCACGAGCTTAACTACGTTGGCGGCGCCGCTCAAAGCCGGATTCTCGCCGTGCGTCAATGCCGGAGCCACCTCCTTCTGCTGCTCCCGCCGGGCTGGTTTAATGGCGGCAATTTCCTTGCGGCTGGCTGCGATTATCGCTGTTTCCGCGCCCGCCAGTTTCTCAGCGATCTTCAGAGAGATTTCGGCGCGTGCGCTCTCCGCCATAGCTAACAAGGAAAAGTCTTACATATATGTGAATTACCCTGAGATTTAAGGAAACCCACCTGCATAGGCCTTGGCCATCTTGCAGTAGTAGTCGACGCTGCCCTTTGACTCCAGTCCGAAGTTCGTGGCCAGCTTGAGATCACTTAGCGCCGCCTCTCCCTCGCCCAGGCCAATGAGAATGGAGGCACGCGTACGATAGGCTAGGGCCAGGCTGAGGCCATTATCCACGCTCGCGTCCAGATGTGGAGCGGGTGCCCGCATCACGGCCAGATTGGCATGCATCAGCGCCTGCTGCAGCAGCTCCTTGCGATCCTGCTCCACCTCCGCATTGCTGCTCATCAGGTAGAACTTGTCGGCCTGGGCACGACGCTGCGACGAGACGAGCACGTCTTTCTGCTTGTACACCGGCTGCACATGCTCCAGCACGCCCAGCACCGGGTCACAGATCTCGCGATCACTGAATATCGACAAAACACGCGCCGCATTCGACTTGAGTTTACCAAAGTAGTTCTGCAGCCACTTGTCGCCGCAGGCGTCTTTCACATCCAAGTAGAACTCGTTGAAGAAACCCTTCTTGTCGGACTGTACGGTGCGCGTCGAGCAGATCTTCTGATAGTCCGGATCGAACTCCATTACAACTCTAAGCAAACTATCAAATTTGAATTATGTAAAAATGCAATATAAATTTTCGTTGCAATAGCAGTGAAAATCTTCGACACGTCTCGTTTTCCGTTTAGTGCTGGCGCTGAGTATTGGAAACAGCTGGCGGGCGGATACCCTCCAAAAATAGCACCGAACTTTTAGTTCGCCGCGTTAAAAATAATTGCACCCGATTCCAATTTGAACTTGATGTAGTTCGTTTTTTTACATTTCTTTGAATAGTTGTTGTGCCAGTTCGGCGCTAGAGAGCGCCAAAGTGCGCTTAAATTATTCAAAAGTTACGCATACGCCCCATAGTCTTTTATATTTCAGAAAAATTTAGAGATCAATTGATTTAGGAATATGCTTTGCATTTATTATGTCGTTTATATTTGTAACTTGAGTAGGGCATATTAATCATATTAATGTATTTAAAAATTAGCTAAACGTACAAAAATATAACAATATATAAATATATGTGTATATATGTGTGTGTTCATGTACCATATATGCAGTTATATTCGTATGTTAAATAGCTTATGTTTGAATTTCTTTTCTTTAAAGTTTCAATTCGCAATTTAATGGAAATATCATTTAATCATAATCGATAGACTGGCATATCCACATAACTAGAATATTAAACATATGTATATTTACGTTTATATATGTATTATTTTAAAATATATATATATTTGGAGAGACGCTTTTTATAACTGGGTACATACATTTTTTAAATTGTGCTTAATACACATTTGCTATCTATATAGAAAAAAAAAAACTATTATTGAGCATAACTCTATTGTTATGTTTTATAAGAGATAACTTTTAAAGGGCATATTTCATTTTTAACCTTTCTTTGACTAGAATTAAGCATTTTCAATCGGGTTCTTCTGTAGAAACCCCAATTGATAAATACAATACATTTGTCAATTGAACGATTAACAAAAAAGTGGCATTTGTAGTTTTAAGTTTGTATTTATTTGTTTGATTTAAATAATGCATATGATCATGTCTTTGATTTTCAAGGATGAGTGTTAATTAAATATGTGAGTGTTGGGATCTTTTCCTGAATATGATGTTCCAGTTACATTTTACAAAAATGCGTAAGTAAAGTATAAAAGAGAATTCACAATATGTAGTACTATTTTCACTAAAATTTACAAAAAATTCAATTGACTAATTAAATGTAAGGTAAAAATATAATTAACTTATAAATTTTTAAACATTTATTTCTTGCCTTTTTAAAAAATTTCCAGATTTAAACTTAATTTAGCTTTCTGCTGTTCACATATGTGTATATAGGAAATAAATATAATTTTGTTTGTTAATTTTAGTCACAATTAATCTCGATGGCTTCACTTGCCTCACAATACAATCTAAGAAAAAATGTCACTAAACTTAACAAATAAAATGCTACAAAAGTTCAGCCTCGCCGTCGAACAAAAAACTACGTCCGTTTAGAAGCGCATGGGTCGGTACTTGTATTATATGTTTGTATGCATGTATGTAGGTCTATATTATAAACTATTATCATCACATTTCAAACGTTAAGTGTTAATTATTATTTCTGTAAGTTTATGCTAAACAAATACGAGTAGTTTATGTCTTTTGTGTTTAAGCTTAAAACGCTCCTAAGTATTTATTCGTTTGATTCTTCCCACTTTTTGTTTTTATTTATCTTGTTCACTATTATTTTTAATTACGCCTGCCCCAGCTTAAGCACTTGGACTTGGTAAAAACCTTGCCTTTTTTAGTTTTCTAAACACTTCAAAGTTTACAGATTTTACTGAGATAAAACCATCAACCTTTCGTTTCGATGCGAATAGTTTCGTCAGCACCTCTCGCAGCTGCAGTTGCTTGATTTATTTTTTTTTGGTATTCAAGATATATCTCTGCGACCTATCTAACGTAAGCTACATGTGTTTTACTTTTTTTTTGTTTTTTTTTCTTTGTTTTTTGTTTAATAAATTAGCACTTAAAGTTACAACGGCTTGAGCCTACTGCGATTGTAGGATAAGTTAAGAAAATTGGGGGTTTGTTAGCGCCCTGCTCCATGTCTAATTTTCACATATTTCCATAATTATAAATAAATTAGCCATAGTATCACTTATTTTGTATTTTTAAAAAGTAACCAAAACTAATTTAACTATAAATTGTAAAGAAATATACATTAAGAACATGGAAGAGACTTGTTTTACTCTTAAGGAAAGCAACTAATCATTTCTCTTAAATTAGAAGAGTCTGTCATTGCAGCAGAGAGCGAATGGCGGGGACGCCGCTTTTTACACTATCACCACTACTACTATACAAAATGGAGCACAGCACTAGAGCCATTCTCGCCACACTCGCACTCGCACTCGCACCTGCACAGCACAGCGCCATCCGCACTGCAGACGGCCATGTCGAAGGGGGGGAAGGAGGAGGAGGTAAACAAATCACGACATTTTGATGCCCAGAGCTCGGCTTGAATATTCGTAGACAACGTAGCTGATGGAAACGGCGGGCAGCACCTTGAGGAAATTGGGCGTGATGCCACGATACAATCCCGTTAGGCCCTCCTGTCGCACAATCTTGCGGAACAGTCCTGTCATTGTGTCCTCACCGGGATGAGCATCGCTGCTCTTCAATGGAATTTGTGTTTTGCGCGTTTGGCAAGGAATCGGTTCAACGGCTGAATAAAATCAAAAAAAAAATTCTTATTAAAATCCATATTAAATTAAAAAAATTCAATCAAACCCACCTTGTGCTTGCAGCCGTGTGCGCACCAGCGCCAATGGGTAGGAGCACAATTGTCCAAGCGCGCTCGATGTGCTGCCGCAGGCCAACAGCACCAGGAAGCTGGGCTGCTCGTTGTTATCGTGGCTGGCAATGTAGCGGCGTTTGAGCGTCTCATAGACGGCCAGATCGATGCCAGCATAGGGCAGGATGCCCAGAATGTTTGGCACATAGCCGCGATAGAAGCTGCGCGCGCCCTCCCTTTTGTAGATCTTGGTTGCCGCATCGGCTATACCCGCGTACTGACCGGTTTTGCGTAGCGCTAGCCGCGTCTTTAATACTTCCATGGGATATATGATGGTCTGGGAAATGCCGCCAGCAGCCGCGCCCGCATAGAAACGCTCCACAATGCTCATCTGGCGCGTCGTATCATTGCCGCGTATTAGCCGCTTCATTTGCTCGTAGGCGGCAAATTTGAGTGCCGTTTCTGGTGCGATTTTCAGAACATTAATGCCATTGCCGCGCCACATGCTGGACGAGCCGCCCTCTTTAAGCAGTATCTTTATAGACTCTGAGATTCCCATTTTGCACGTTTGCACCTGCAGCCGGAAGGATAAATATATTATTTATACTGATTTAATTGAAAGGGTTTATTCGGTCGGCATTACCTGCAGGAACACTTTAACTCTGTCCAGCGGAGCTGTGCACGTCCGCGACACTGCACCAGCGATGCCACCGGCCACCAGGTGTCGCCACCAGAGACCCGTCTGCATTTCTTTTTGTGTGAAGTCATCAGGTACATTCATATCCTCGCCAATATCGAGGTACTGTAACAGATCAAAGCATCGTCAAATTAATAACATGAAAATAAACCATATGCTTAGACTAAGCCTTAGCAATTAGATTGTCTATTGGGATATTGAACATGATTTATGAGAATTACTGAGTTTTCGCCAGCAACGGCAGACAAAATAATAAACAAAGTTTTCAAATCAGATTAGTACCGCTTCCGAGTGATTTAAATTTTTGGCCAACAGCAATATCACCGACATCAGCCATCCCAGCGCTTCAGCCTGTAAGTATTCCATTAGTTTTCGGTCATGACCGGGAGTTTTCCGATTCGAAAGAAGCAACAGATAATCCAAATAAGCCGTTAGCCACGCGCTATCCTCCGTTCGCCCTCTATATATGCTACTACACAGTTAAAAACAAAGCGAAAGCAAAAGAAAATCAAACACTATGCGGAAGAACATCTCAATACGAATACGCAACTAGTTCTAAAATAAGAAAATTTTGCAAAAAGCGGCGACTACGAAAAACACACGCGCCGAGCGTCGCCCTCCCCTTCCCCAAGCACATTCTATACACACATATGCGTGTCTGTAATAGTGTGTAATAGCAATTTGCGAGATTTCTATTTTGTCAGAGACGTGCCCCCTTCTGTTGCGAATGGGTTACGTAATAAGCCAATTTTCGTTTCGTGCTTTGCGTCGGTCGGGTATTTCGATTTCAGAATTTTATTTTTGCAAACACTATAGTATTCATTTTTATAATTTCTTTGTGTATAGCTGATAGCAATTAGCTGATAAGCTGCTAAAGTTGAGCGAAATGTCAGCAAAACCGTCTGAAGGTGATAAACACAAGTCTTGTGATTTTAAAGAGCTTTTTTTAAAAAAAAATCATTTAGGAAAACAACACTTGGAAACAATTATTTAAAACAATTTCAAGCAATTGCTAAGCAAAATATTTGACTGCAACAGCTGAGCCATAATTATGCAAAGTTCTTTAAAGGCAAAATCAAAAAATAATTGTATTTTATTTCTAAGGTTCATTTCCCTTTCAGCGGAACAACCAAAAAGATTTCAATGACAATTGAGTGCAAATATCATAAAGTCATAAAGGCCAAAAACGAAAAAAAATTAGTGATTTTTAAGCATGTCTGCATGGGCTAGTTTAACAAAAATAATAAATATTTTATTAATATTTTTTTGTGTTTAACTTTTGTTTAGTATGTGCATTCAGTTTGTGTATATATGCGAATTAATGCCAAACAAAGAAAAAATTCCAGATTGGCATTTGCCATATTTAGCACCCCATTGACAAATTTTCCACAACTTTGCGCTGGGTTGATAAATATTTTGGTTTGTTTGCTTTTATATATTATTATTTTTGTTATTTATTTTTTTTTTATTTGATTCAATTTTATTTGAGTAAAGGTAGAAAAAAATTAATGTGGAATTAATCAAACCATCAATTTGATTTTGCGATAATGCGAAAAACTTATAATTTATGGAGTTTGTGACTTGGCAATTTTGCCTCTATGAAATTTTGCAATCAAATTTATAAATTTATTTTTAATACCGATGGCCAACGGAAGCATACATATAGCGAGCACATGACAGTGAAAAGCTTTCTATAAATTGCGTCTATTTATATCACTGCCAAATATTTTATCGCTAGCAAATGTAGTCTACTCAATGGAGTAGATACGAATATCAGGTAAATGTGTCTACAACCAAAAGTGAATCGAAGTAACCAACAATAGGTAACTTATACGACTCGTTGGCCCCGAGGGCTTTACCAGTTTACAGCCCAACACAATGAACAGTGAACAGTGTTTGGAAACCCCTGGCCAAGGTAACTTGGCTGATACAAGGCACGAAGGCAAACTAGGCCAAAGCACTGCAACACCTTGAAGCGCCAGTTGAATGAATGTGTAGCTTGAAACTGGATAAGCTAGAGGTGATCGGTTGATTCACAAGTGCTGGCTGGAATGAGATCAACGGGTAATTCAACGAACCTGCGCAATGACGCAAACAGTAAACGTCAGAAAAACCTGAGCGTAAATAAATGCAAGCAATGAGAGACCACCAAGTTTACAAATAAGTGTTTACACTTTTGACGTCATCAGCAGTTAGGCGTCTAACACACAATACACACACACATGCACACCCTCACCGAGGCAGACAGTCATGACTCAGTCTCCATAACTAAAGCTAAAGTTGGCCAAGAGCAAAGCAAAGCATAATGACGTCCCCAGAGCAGTTGGCAACAGCTAATGAAACCCCGCAAGGCGACGGAGCATCGATAAAGAAACGCAAATCACCTCGGAGTGGGTATGTCCCTCTTTACACGAGAGAGATAGTGTAGTGTGTGTATGTGTGTATTTATGGTTAAGTGTGTCGACGACATATTTGACGATCGACAAAAAAACAAAGACATGTGCAATAGGTTCGCGGCGCAAAAGGGAACGAGAGGGGGCAACATGTGTGGAGTGAACCGGTTCCCTATCAGCGCGCTTTGCTCAACGTCGCGCTTTTTTTCAGCACGCTGTTGCCATGCGGCCGACGGGCTCTACGCAACTAAAAAAGCGAGACGAAGAGAAGTCAATTCGAGTCGCATGGAATCGAGTTAATTAAAGATGCCACAACACGCACGGAGTTGAAGCACAAGTACAATTGCAATTGCATCAACAGCTGCAAGTCAAAGTACAGCTGTGGAAATGGGATGTGTTTCGAGTATAGAAATTCACTGGAAACGATAAGACAAATGGGCAGCACTCTCTAGCAATATAATATTGCTAAAACTTAAATGGAAAGCCCATAACAATGGGGAATTTACACACACAGTTCACTTCTCCTATGTTCATTAATATTAGTCACACAAATGAATTAAGTATAATAGGTGTTATTAGTCAGTTAGATAGACCTACCCGTCCCATCATGTCACGGAATATGACAACGAAATCCTCCATCATGTCGCCAGCGACTGCCATTTGTTGAATATTGTGGTAATCAACTGGCAAATTGTATTGGTATGTGTTGTTTCGCAGCATTTTGATTAGCTATTTTATATATCTTTATAACCCTGATCAATATTGAATTCAATTGCGTGAATTAAGACACGTTATGTGTTTTCGATATCCAACTTCCGTTGCGTGAATATGCAGCTCAGCTGGCTTTCACTAATGTGTTGCAAACTGTTTCAAACAATTGCAAACTTTCACTTGTAACGTTCAACGTTAACGGTTACAAAATCTTATATTTATATACATAAGTAGGTTGAGTATAACGGATCTTAGACTTTGCTTGATTCGCACACAGAACGCGACACTTGATCGAAATTCGCGTTTGCCGTTGCAACGAAAGAACGCAAAGCAGTTACCCGCTTCAGTAAGGTTATATAACAGGCGCTGTAGTCAGCGGATTGAATTATTTAACGCGCGCACAACCTACGCGTGAGCCAGCTGCCACAAGACTGAGAGCTTTGGCTCTCCGAGCACTGATCGTCGTTCGTAATCGTCGCTGCCAGCGTCGCACAAAGTGCAAGTCGTAACGACGCGACGCGAGGCGTCGCTGCTGCCCTAATCAAACAGCTGCAGCGCGTGGCTCTCTCCCCTCTCTCTTTCTCACGCTCTCTTACTGTCCACCTCTGCTGAACTGAGCGTAAGTGGCCTCCGCGCTTTATTGGCGTTGGTTGCCTCCCCCCATCGTGTCACGCATTAGCAGGGCAAATAATGTCAATTAGCCGCTTACATGCACACGCTTCGAGACAGACACACACATGCATACATACATACATGTTAGAGAGCATGAGAGCAACGATTGAGAGAGAATTTATGACACCTCCGCTAACTGAAGTAGACTGACCAACCATTTATTGGGTTGTTTACGGTATTCTTTGCTTTATCATTGTCGGAATTTTGCACCAGTTCACGGCGCTTTCACACTTAATCAAGGGCGTCGGATGGGGGTGAATGGGGGAGGTGCTTTTGTTGATAGCCACATGACGGGCATATGACGGATTGTCAACCCCTACCCCGGCTACTGCGTCGCATCTCATCCCATCTAATATTTACAGTAACAACTCAGCATGCCTGTGCTTTTTATGGAAATTTTACAGATTGCAATTGTACGTCACTCCTATAAACTCTTACTATATAGATGTAGGTAAATAGTTTTTCTGAGCATCATCAAATAAACAATTGCAAAGTGCTGTGGAAATGAATAGAGGTATTTACCCTACAGCCTTTGGGTACAAGGTACATTAATCACAAGCCACCAGAGCTTATCAGACAAAATGATCAACAAGTCAATGTTTTAATTACTTTCAAAATTCTCCTCGCCATCTCCTTGTGTGTAAATTGAACTCCAAAAGCAATGAAATACAAAACAAATATATAACACAAATTTACTAGGAAATTTATCACTGTGGCTAGGAATTTATAAAGAACACTGACACACCCACATTTCTGACTAACATTGCTCAGTTAACTTTGCGACGAGCCGCAATAACTAAGGATGTGTTTCAATTAATTTATGATATCATTTTAAATTAGAAATGAGTTAACAATTGCAATGTTTATGTGTTTACAGTAGAAACAGAAAATAGATTAAGTTACGTGGGTGATCAAAAAAACAATTGGTGTTCAGGGCAAAACTTGCAACTCTCTGCATATATATTCTCTTTAAGATCAATAACTGTGCCAGACATTTACTGTGCTGCAAATAAGACTCCATAAAGATTATCAAAAACCTTGAACGTTTTGCCGGAATTATTGTTGTACGATTTGCGGACACGCGTCGACTTTTGAGGACCCGGACTTTAATCAATACCGATTTTCTACGACTATTTCTAATAAACAGTTCTCAGCGTAAATATTTTGCAAACAAACTAACGACACAACAAATACTCTTATCAGCGACCAAACAATTTAAATACTCTAATAAAAAAATACCCTCAATTGAGCATGCAATTGCAGTAAATAAATGTCATTCTATCATTTTAATGATGACAACATTAAAGTTGATTTGTTTCCTAGAGTATTCTGGATAAACGCATCAACTTTTGCTTAAAGGAGATGTCAAGATAACGCGAACTTGAGTTTGAAAGCCAGACTACATAGCAAACAAGAACCGGCCTGAACGTTATCGCAAATTTCTCATTGTCAGTTGCCAGACAGGTAGCAGCAGCGGGTTCGAACTGGTTGACCTTAAGAGCCATCATTTAAGACTGCAGTAACTAAAAATTCTCAATTTGGAGATGTTTCTTCGACATTTAACTGGAATATAGAAGAGCAACTGAACAAACGTGAAATCACAACCAATTGAATTAAATAATTTATTTATTATGAAAAGCAAAACAAAAGCAGAAATAAAATGCCTGAGTGCCAATAACAACAAGAACAGCAAAAATGTAAACAGAATGATTATGCAGACAACAAAGCCGTTGAAATTTCCCCCCCTGCCCCTTGCACAGCTCTAAACAAGAGCACCAGCCAGGGCCAACGCATCGTCAGAGAGTGACTGATAAGCGCATGATAAAAGATCAGTTGACTGCCTTTTGGTCGTAGAGCAGTAGACGGACATAATCGCTAAAAGCTGGTGAAAAGCTCGAACTTAAATAGTGATGAAATAAACCCGCCTAATTACGTCAGCCAAATTGGAAGAGTGCAAATGAGAGAGAGAGAGAGGGCTCTGGTGCTGTGCAGAGCTTTGAGTAAAGCTTTTCGCTCTTAAACGCACTGGCCTCCAAAGTTGAAGTGCCCATTGAGTCAATCATGGACTGGATTTTGAATGCCAAGTGTTGCTGATAAGGTGTAACTGGACGAGGAAATGCAACTGCACATAGATGATGGTGAGTGTGTGCGTGTGTGTGTGTATAGGAATGATATATGTATATGTATATGTGCCCCTATAACTACTATAACGACTAAAAGAATATTTTAATGGTAATTGTAATTAGATAACTTTGGCGATATGTACCTTCAAGTCTTCCTCAGCTAGTCAGGAGTGGAGTGTATGCAGGAACTACGTTTTAAAGCAGTATAGTACACAGTATGTGTAAGTATTTAAGGTAAAATGTTTTGTTTTTTTTTTTTTGTTGTTTATGGGCGCATATTAACGAAACGGGAAGGGGTAAAAAGGTTTTAACAATTAGTTTTAAATGCGATACGATAACAAATAAACATCTAATTATATGGCTAGACAAAGGAGCACAAATTGGTATTGACTCCAACTGGAAAGTCAGACCAGTTTGCACTGGCTGCGCTTACAATATAAACAAAGACAGTACAAAGACCGGTGCAAACTTTCTGTTTTCCAGAGCCAAAACAAATCCATATAAAGCGATAAAATGCTTACACTATCAAATTACTAGCAACTACAATAAACAGTAAAAGCAACGATTGCGCCGCGACTTACAGTAGAGTGCCGCCAAAATTTGATCAGATCGTGAATGTCCGTTGAGGGCGCCAGAAGCATAAAGTCGCGCCACTCATTAAAGCTTATGTTTAGGCTGCCATCCTTGTCCATTCTGGGGGTTAAACAAAATACGCTTATAAACATTTATTTAAGAACACAAATCAAAATAGCAACAACCTGCTAAGCAGTTTTCTAGCCTCGTCGATGTCTATGTCCAGTCCCAGATCCTTGAATGCAGAAATAAGCTCCTCCAAATCCACTTTTCCTATAATTAAAAAAAGCATTTATATTTATGTTTACATACATTTATTGTCAAACCAATTTACCATCTCGATTTTTATCCAGGTGCGAGAACTGCAGGCACAAATTCTTCTCATGTTCGCGCACATAATGTAAAAACTCGGCGAAGCCCACGTTGCCGCTCTGATCCTTGTCCGACTGCTGCAGGAATTTCTGCATTAAATCAAACCAAATTTATATTAACAATTTATTCATATATGAAAGCCAAAGCCAACAACAGTTGCCAACAAATTCTAAACGTGTGACCCCAATTTTTGGCATCTACTTTGCTTAACCTTGGCCCTGCAATTGTCAAAAATAACAACAGCCCATTTGCCAAATCAATAGAATCAAACAATATTCGAACCATTATGCATGTTTTTTTTTGTCAGCTGAAGCCATAAAAAGCGCCACGTGCCGCTAGCCCAAAGGCCAATTATGCAAAATCTAGATACATGTGAATACACAATAGATATTTTGTCTGTGACAGACAGCGAGGTGTGCATTGATCAAATTGTTGTGCCAGACAACAAAACATTTACAAGATTTCTCTATTCCCAAAATGAGTTCGGATGACAGTGACAAATTTATGCAAATAACTTGACCCTTTGCTGACGCTAGCAGCTGCAAACCGAAATACGCCGAAATACACCGTATTCTATTTTTACAAGGTAGAGACGTTTCCTACATAAATATATGGCAAGTAAATATTATTTAAAAACTCGCATTAATGTTAAGTTGGGAATTTATTTACCGTGTTTAAATATATCAACTTTTCACTTATTTTACAGCCGAGAGATTATTTATATGACTGCTTTGTGATATACAACAAAACGATATAGAAGCAGACTGACTGACGGCGGACATGGCTACATTTTCCTCAGTTTATGCTGTGGGGCCATTATATAGTTTTAAAGTTTTAAAGCCTCCTTGAGGCTGACAAAAATTGCCCAAGCGAGCTGTCCAAATACTGTACTATTCTATACCCACATAATTGCCCGTTCCCAGTCCCCTACTCACCACCGCGTAGACACTGGACATGCCAAACTCGTGCAGGGCCGCCGACAAATCGTGTATGTCGATTTTGCCATCGCCGTCGCGGTCCAGCTGATTGAAGATTCGCTCGAGCCGCTCCTCGTCCTCGGCAGGTATCTCAGTGGGCATGATGGACAAGGGCGTGCTCGAGACGGCCACGGCCATGGACATGGCGTTCTGTGGCGACACCGTATTGAGATTGTATGGCGTTGTGGCGAGATTCGCATGATGCAGCTGCAGGTGATGCGGCACGGTGCTCTCATAGATTGTGCTACTGGGTGGCTTCACTGGCGCATAGACGGCATTGGCCTGCCGAGCGTAATTGTAACCGTTGTTCGGCTGTTCCGGCGTCAAATCGATGTCGATGCGTTGCGCTTGCTCCGGCTGAAGTGGTTGCTGTTGCTGCTGCTCCGGCTGCTGCTTCGGCTGCTGCTCAGACTGCTGACTTACTACTAAGGACGCGTTGTTTTCTAAACCGACTTGCTTTTTAACCATTCTCCAGACTCGTCTTAACGTTGTCTCAAGTATTACTTGCGGTTGCTTCTGTTGCCTCTCCCAAATGCCGCGCGAGTGAACTTCGTCTCTTCTTCTTGTTGATCGAGGGTCGCCGATGCAAATGCAAAATCAGTTTCGCTGATGTAGTCGGCACAGTTGAACACAGGCTGTTCCTATGGCAGATACATGTTGGGTTCGGGTTCTCGGTAACACTTAATTTGGCTAAATTGAACTAAACTCGGCGGATGGTGCTGGTCTTGCGGTGCGGGGCGGGGCGTGGCGTCGCACTTTCTATAATGTCTATAAATAAAAAGGAATTGAAATTTTTGCTGCTTAGTCACATAATATACACAATATACAGATGTGTCTATATGTGCGTGTGTATGAATGTATATTGAAAAGCATTTGTTCTCGAGTAAACAAAAATCACCGACCGCAGCAAAAAAAAAAATCTCCCAACCCAGCATTTATTCGTTTCAGCTGCGAACCCCAAGCCAAGTCGTTGCCATGAAAATGAAGTCATTCGCGATGCGTGAAAGAGCTCACTTTCACTTATTTAATTGTTTCTTTAAACAATTTCAAGCTGTTGGCTGCCAGCTGGGCAGTGCGTGATTCATTGATTTTTTTCGGAATTTTTTTTTTGCTGTTTTGTTTTAAATGCTAGCGCTGGGCCGGAAGAAGCTGAAGCCTTGAAAATTTACAGTTACCCACGCACTCTGGGAGGGGTGTGGGCGCAGTCAGGACGAAGCTGGAACTTTCTTTCTGTACGAATACTTGCTTTGGACTAAGCTTGTATCTAAAGCCAAATTAAATATTTATATTTTATTTGACTTCAGCTTTTAAAGTCTCAAATTACACGCCAATCACTTTCTACCTTTTTGCCAAATTGGCAAAATTAAATTTCTGCGTACGCTCACACACACACACATACACGCACACAGACACGCTGAAACAAATACAAATGGATACTCAACGAGTGTTGCAAAGATCACAAGCGGCTCGCGTTTTGCTACCTACTATGCGTAATGTATCTTTATAAATTGATATATATTTAGAAACTGTGAAATTTAATGCTTCAATAAGCTTTAGATTCTAATAAACTGCATTAACTGCGCGGCTGCACTGCCAACTGGTATGTCGTGACAACGATAAAACCGATAAACACGCGTCCACACAGCTTGTTCAAGCGAAAAGAAATGAAAGAAAAGAGAAAACATTGCAGAAAGTTGTGTGACTTATCGATATATCGATATGAGCAAAACATGATATCTAGTTTTAACAGGTTAATGATATCGATATTATTAAATTGCTTGCTTTATCCGTATAACAGATGTTTTTGCCTAACTGTAATCTAATCTTAAATTTTTAAATATGTAAAAACCAAAAATAATTGTTAGGTTTAAATTTATATATATATTTTGCATATTAACTCGCTTTGTATTATTTCTATTTAAAATTGGTCTAACCTGTAAAAAATTATAATGTAAAGAACCTCCTCTCTTCGTTGAAAATCGGTACATGTAAGTTTTTGAATATAATATTCGTGAATTACATTAAATGCGCGTAAGAATAAATTGAAGTTTTTTTAACAAAATGACAACAATTAAAAATAATACAAAACAAATCAAGTTAATCGACAAATACACTTTACTATTGGTACGCGTTCCATTCCTAGTTCATCAACAAATTCCATGCATCATCCTCGGCGCTTGCCTTGCCATTTGGCGCAGCTGCGGGTTTCGACTTTACATTTTTCACATCCAAATTATCGAAACCTTCGCTCAACTTATGCGATGTCTCCTGCAGCTTCATATTGCGGCGAGTGCTCTGGCCACCTGACGGTGTATTCTGATACGATGTCTCGGCGCTCTGATAACTTGTTGTATTGAAACCAGACCAGTCGTCGTCGTGGGTTAGTCCGCCACTGGGTGAGCCGATGGCGTTGCTGCTAAGTTGATTCTGATATGAGCTGGAGCTGGTTAAGTGTGTCTTGTTGTTGGCATTCTCCTGCCAGCCGCCCCAATCACTGTCACCAACGCCGCTCTGTTGGCCCAGGCCGCCGGCCAAGTTGCCGCCAACCGAGTGGGATCGCTGATAGCCATTGTCCTCCAGACTAGGATCGTTGTAGCCGCTCTGCGAAGATGTATTTGAGCCGCCAGCCAAATTGTTCCAGCCACGTTTACCAATATCCGAAACCTTGGGTAGTAACAAGAGATGATAAGATTTTTTTGCAGCAATAATTTGAATATAGGCTGAAAGTTGGCTTGTGCATATGATTACCGACCTTATAGGCCACATCTGTAACCCCGCTCTGAACGGTTTCTAGCAAAGTACCCTCTTTAATCTAAAAAAGCAAACGAAAAACAAAACAAAAAACTCATACAAAATTATACAAATAAATAATAAAAGTAATAAAAATGAAAAAGAAGAACAGCTAATTAGCCACGTACCTTGGTTGAAGCCAAGTTGACTGTAGTTACGGCCTTTTCCTTAGCTGTGTTTGCCAGCTTGGAAGCATTTGAGGAGAACAGACTCCAGCCCGATGCTAAAGTGGTCAGCGTGGAGTCAATTAGCTCTTGAGATTGTGTTTTCGGTGGAGCTTCGCGTGTAAATCCAAATCCGGCATATTTACCGCCCTGATTTGGTGGCAAGTTTCTGTGTGTGCAAAAACCCCTTAAATATCGCTTTAATCGATGTGACTTGTATTTAAGAAAAAACATACTCTGGACGCGAAGCGTTCTCCATTTGACGACGGCTAAAGAACTCTTCCTTCTGATCTTTGAACTCTTGTGTCTGGAACTGCTGATAGCCGCCAGCCTCGTTGTAGGCGTTACCTCCATTTTGATAGCCTCCACCGCCGTTGCCACCATAACCTGTTGCGTTTGCGCGGGTCTGCGAACTGCCATTGCCGCCAGCTGCCGAGCTGCCACTAAAGCTGCTGGAGGAGCTATACGACGTGTTGCTGCTCAAGCGAGTTTCCGCATCCTTCTGATTCCAGCTCTTGCCCTGAGCCAGCGTCGAAATCTTGTCGCGATACAATGCAGCTGCCTTTGAGTTGTATCGCTGCGTTATGGGCGCACGTTCGTTCCAATCACTCTGATCCTCTAGAAACTCACGAGCGTTGCGATTGCCGCCCACTTTCATCTTCTCCAGCTCGATGTCCTTCCATTTATCCATGGTAACTGAACGCACGAAGGACAGATGAACGCCCAGGCTGCGATGCTTGCCCGAGCACTCCAGGCATATCCAAATGCCATAGGTCACAGACACCCACTGGGGATTGTGCGTGCCGCACTCGAAGCATTTCTACGATTCAACATTTCGCAATAAAATAACAACGTTTAAGACACGTATTTGTCGCAGCTTGTGCAATATGTTCGACAATTTGAATTTCTACACCTATTTATGCTTGTATGTGTGCCTTACCGAATTGTCGTCCTGCGGTTTGAGCTCCTGCAGCACTCGGCGTGTTCTGGGGCTAGCCATGGTTACAATTAACAACCACTGATTTTCACACTGCCTTCTCAGTTGATTTGAAACTTTTTGCTGACGTTGGCGTTGGCTGCTATCGTTGAATCACAGAATTGCGACATTCATACCAATTGGATCTACGAGGGCTAATGCTAATTTGTTTTAACTAAATTAACACATCTAACGTGTTTGTGCTTTTGTTTGTACAATCCTAACCGTAGTCATAAAACTTATTTGCCAAAAAAAAACTTTGACTAATACACAGTTCCACTTGGAATGCTCATAGTTAGTGTGACTGCATCAAGAAACGGTAAAAATGACAGTCTTTCAAAAAAAAACTGTTTGGCTGTTTTCTTATTATACTATTCTCATTGAAAAGAAATAAAAGCCACGCCGAATTTTTAATTGTCAAACTTAACTTATAATGTAATTTTAAATGTTTAATTGATGTGTTAAGAACTCGACAATTTGTTGATAGTGCATACACATGCAGAGCGCTATAGTATTAAATTTATAACAGTGTACGGTCACACTGATCAAAATGCTGGTTGGAATAAAACGCTCTCAGTGTTTTAGTGATGCAAGTCTGAAAACAGCATCGAGTCTTAACATCGGACAAACAAATCGAAGAGGTAAATAATCGATGCCTCGATGTATTGGAAAATTTGATATCGATGCCTCGACATAACGTATTAATATTCAAATAAATAAGAAATTCATATTTTGATTATAATACAACTTAATTTAAAATACAAATGCATTAAATATTTATTTATAAATATTTTAATATATATGTTTTCAGGCATTACTGTAACAAATAACTATGGCAAAATTTAAATTTGAAAAATAAAAAAATTTGAAGTTTTTATAATCCAAGAATACCAAAGAAATCCTTTAAATTGTGATTTTAAATATGTTCACATGACATGATATCAAGAAAGCAAAAATTAGGTATATACTCACATATGTATGTGTACATAGATAAAATAATATCTGTGCTGCACTTGAAAATAATGTTAACCTGGATTACCTTTTGCAGGCCTTACATTCGGTACTCGAACAAATTTAATTAATTATTGTTGGTATTCGTATTCGGTTGTGTTTTCGACGAGGCGTCTTACAAATTATAACTAATCATGCTGATCTGATTTTCATATTGATTTCATTCATGTTCTCCCGACTGAATTGAATTTGGCTGCGTCATGCCGAAAGTTAATAAAAACAGAGATTTATCACACTCTTTACAGTAATCAATCCGTCTGTCGGTGAATACAAAACAAAAACAAAAAAAAAACAGTGAAAATTAGATGAGCGATTCCAATACAAACCTTCCTCCAAACAGACCGCGTGTGGTCCATCCATCCAGCCGTATGGCGCCGGGAGCAGCAATTTCCTTGGGCATTAGATACGGATACTTACGGAGACGGGGGGATGCACACATGGATTATATGTATACATGTTGGGTGGGGTGGCCATAAATCTGCACTGAATTCAATGTGAACATTAGCATATAATTATGCACAATATTTTTGCGCGATGCACCGAGATGGGAATCTGGAGCCCAGCTCCGTCCGATGCCCTCTGCCCGCCGTTAATTCCTTTTCAATTTCGCAAACTCGCGCATTTATTTAAGTCAGCGCATTGCTATAATTTGCGTCGCCGCGCAGGCGAGTCGATGGGCGTGGCCGATGGGGCTCCGACTGCGCGGATAATTGGGCAGGCGACGCGAACCAAGGATGTGTTGAATTGAAATGCCTGCCGGGTAATCCGATCGCTGAGTTATGACGCATGCCCGCTAAGTGAGCACCGACCGCGACCTGGTCTGGAGTCCAGCTCCTTGGCGGGGCACTCGCTGGGCACTCGACGCTTTCAACAACTACTGCAGATGCCATTCTTCGACTCTGACTGTGGCCAGCTGTATTGGTGGTCTTATCAGAAGCCGCTGCGCACTCCCCGATCTGCCAAAAATGGCATTGCTGCGCATCCATTATCCGCGCGCTCTGTCACTGCGCGAGTGCTGGTGGAGGAGCACGCCTCGCCAGCCAGCGCCACTGGGCATTTTGCACCAGCTCTCTGAGTTATAGTGTGGATATGATCAAATTATAGGCTTGGCCCAGCATTAAACTCGCATTCAAGACGGGATGTGCCCGACGTTAACTGGCCTGAGCATGTGCGTCGCATCCGGTCAAGTGGAACTCATATACTTTGATCCGGAACATGGCTAATCGCAGTATTTATTCCCAAGTGAAGATCTATATATATGTATATGGATACCCAGATCAGCTCCCAGTTATGTAAATGAGGCGCGTTTGGTTCGCACGCCGCTGCCACAAAGTCTGCCGAGATCTCTTCCCTTAAAAATAAATAAAGCAAAGGCAAGGGCAAAAATCAAACACATGCAAATAAAACAAAATCGTTGAAAATTGCACCAATTAAGTGGCAAAGTATATCCAGGGAACGAGGAACAGCGGGTCCTGCCTGGGTATTGCCTCGCATTTATCAGCGATATTAAAGCGTTAAGTGAATTACTTATTCTCTACGCCGCAATGCGTTACCTTTCATGTCTACCTGTCCCGTGTCGTTGTCGTGCTTTTTCTCTCTGTGTGTGTGTGTGTGTGTGTGTGTGATTGCATGCGACAATTATAAGCGCTGAGCGACGCCAGCTTGGCTCCCGCTCCCATGGCCAATTCGGCAGACAGCAGGGGCATTTGAAGCTGCCGCGAACCCAAGGCTGGCATTTACACTTACAGTCGGAGGGACAGTCGGAGACACAGTCGGAGCTACTGCAGCCGCTGTTCACCATTTCCATTTTCATTGCCGCCTTTGCTGATCGCTGCTGATCGATTTTCAATCGATCGGCAACATCATGCAACCGCGCACAGCCCCAACTCCAGATCCAGACCCAGACCCAGACCCAGACCGAGACCGAGACTTCTGCTGCTCCTTAGTTCAACAAATCGTGCCAAATAACACAACATAATGACAACAAAGCCGACGACAGGAGCGACGACGTCCTCCACTTGTCTGGCTAGCTTTGGCTTTGGGGACTGCGACTAAGACTGAAGCAGTCGGCGATTGCCATTTCAAGATTTTGCCACAAACACAAATACATAGGCACACACACACACAAACACGCACACACACAGCAGCTTGGTGTGGGGATCGCAAAAATTAAGAGATATTTATAATAAGCACGAAAACCACTTAATACTAACGCCTTTGGCAATTAAGAGCCACAGCTATGGCAAGGATGCAAACAGAGACATTCCAATTGATCAGCCAGCAGCCCAGTTCGGTTACTTTCCATGCCAGCACACTCACACACACACACACACTCACACACACACACACACAAGCACACACAGAGAGACACGCACATCCCAAATGCAAATCTGGTTCTCGATGATTTGCTCATTGGTGACGTCCTCGATGGCATGTCATGAGCTTACATGACGACCTCTGTGACATGTCGTCGATGGTGTCTTGCTTTAATTAACACACCATATCAAATGCCAGCGAACTTGTCTCGTACATAAATATAAATATAAGTTAAATAAAAATAACAATAGAAATTATAAATTAAATTATATAAATTAATTAAATTCTAACGAATCACTATTTGGCAGAACTCGTTCAATAATAAATATTTATAACAAAATATATATCATATTTATCCAACTGGCATATATTTTTTTTCCGTTTCACAACGTTTTAAAGTATAGCGCTCGAAGACAACGTAGTTGACATGTCTTGCAGGCCCAAGACAGGTCACGAAGAAATTGAAAAGGCTGTAGCTGATGCTTACCGACATTGTCAGCAGGATGTTGTTTATGGACGTGTCAAAGTCTACATTAAACTTCCAACTGGGATATAAATTGGACTTTTCCGAGGTGTTGCAACATAGTGTAGTCCCACATGCAGCAGCATTTAGGCCACGTTGGCAGCCACTGTACGCATTATAGTCAAAACGCAAAACACTCTCTGACCGAATAGATTTATGTACTTTATGGGTAGCACAATGCTTTTCAGCGACTCATCAAAAGCCGCAGGTATGTAAATTTCATGGCTTTAATTGTTTTCATTCTTTGGCTTCGGAGAGGTTTCTTTCTTTTCTTTCGCCGTGGATTCGCGCCGAGCTGGTGAAGTTGACGCCTTCGGTGGCTCATTACAATCGATAATAAATAATAGCAGCTGGCGCTGGAGTTCAATTGATTCTTTCAATATCGCCTCTGCCGGACAGTAAATGAAATAAAGTGAAATGGAATGGACAACTGTTGAGGGTTGGACCCAGCCAGAGCCAGAAGCTGGAGTTGGAGCTGGAGCTGGAGCCAGAGCTCGGTTAAGCGAACGATTATACAAGTGGTTTTCTGATTTGACAGGCGTTAAATTAAAATTTAATTCGGCCATCTATATAATTATAGTGATCCATCCGAGCATACACATTGACGACGACAACGAGAACGGTGACGTCGACGACTTCTCAGCGCATGTAATTAAAGCCACATTAATCATCCAGGCCCAGACCAAGGCCCAGGCCCTGTCCGTGGCTCAAGACTCGGACCGTCCAACATTCGCAGCCACTTGAGCCTCTGAGCTGAGCCTCTGTATATCTGTGGCTCTGTCTTGGTAGCCACAAAATTGTCAGATTTGTCCACTTGAGTTATTTTTGAATGCGCGTCGAGCTGCTGCTCCCGCACCCGCGCCCGCTCCCTCTCCCCGTTCCACGCCACCTTCAATGGGTGTCAACTCTTGAATTCCCGACCAATTATACGAAACCCGTGAGAATTTGTCGAATTCTTCTTATGTGTATTCTCTTATAGTTATATATGTTTATATACATGTTTGTATATCGATTCCGTCTTTATTTGTACTCAGCACGTGTTTAGAATGAAAACTGTATAAATTAAGTAAAAATTGCACTAAATGCTTCGATTTAAAGCGATAGGAAATTGACAAATTTTAAACATGCGCGCACTCGAAAAAGTTTTCTAGTTTAGCTTTAGACTGGCTTTAGGAATTACATCTATTTCCAGCGGGACAGCATGTTGATTGCACTGTTTTAGTTAGCCTCCGACTCCGTTTCCGTCTCGGCATCCACATTGACATCCTCCTCCTCCAGTTTCGCCTCCTTCTGTGGCCCCGCCATGTGCCGCCAGATATATTGGCGGGCAAAGTTGAGCGCAAATGCGGCCGCCGAAGCGGATGCGGATGCGGAGGCTGAAGCCGAAGCCGTGGGGAGAGCGGCACGGAAGGCGCTGTGCTCACCGCCCATTAATAATGGAACTGATGCTGTGAGTGAGGCAGGCGGCGCTGTTGCTGTCGCTGGGTCGCGGCTTGGGCCCGTATGGCTTATGCTGGTGCGGATGCTGGTGCTCTCCTCGTCCGGCTGCGGCTGCGGCTGCGTGTGGTAGCCGCTGGAACGGCTCGACTCCGGCTGTGGACCCGTGGTTTGCGTGGGCGTGGGTGAGGCCGAGTCGCGCTGTTTCAGCAGATTGACCCGTTGGTGGCGCCGCCATTTCGCTCGTCTGTTGGAAAACCAAACCTAATTGATCAATCGACGGAGAGACAATTTGTTAGTTGATAAAAAAGAGGAGCGAGCGTCTTTTCGTCGTCATCGTCGTGGTTAGTAGGCAACAAAACAGGGGCAAACAGGGACAACTGGGACAACTGGGTGCGAGCACAGTCCATTGAGTAACTCACCTGGACTCGAGCCTCGCTGAGCGCCGTGCGCGCCGCCAGCTTCTCGCGTGTGCCCACGCAGGGATAGTGCGACTTCTCGAACTCCTTCTCCAGCTCGTCCAGCTGCTCGGCACTGAACGTTGTGCGATTGCGCCGAAACTTCGGCTGATCACTGTCCTCCGAGTCGCTGTCCTCGCCCTCGATATCTGCCAATGTAAAATTAGATCAGAGTTCGAGCCAATTTGGGGGCGTTTTTTGACTCACCTATCATGCGATTGGCATCCACGTCCGGCGAACGGCTGTCCCGGCTGCCCGACTCCGGCGACAGTGCCGGCAGCGAGAGGCGTCCGCTGCCCGCGCTGCTGCCGCCGCCGGCGCTGTTGCCGTTGTTGTTGGTATTCGGATTGGAGTTGCCGTCGCTGTTGTAGCTGCTGCTGCCGGGCAGGGCGCTGCTCGCGGGCAGCGGCACCGTGCCCCAAAGCGGATGGTGGCCTGGCAACGTCGCCGGCCAGGTGGGAAAGCTCGTGTACGGATGCGGATGCGGATGCGGATGCGTCGGATGCAAGGCATACCCATAGCTGGCCGCACGCGCAAACTCCGCCGCGGCCCGCTCGGCGGCGCGGTTGCGCAGGATGCGATTGATGCTGCTCACCGAGGGGGCGGTGGCGTTCGTGCAGACACCTGAAAAGAGCAGAAGGACGGTCAACGGATGCTGGATGCGCCGGATGCAGTGCGTCGTGACCTGCTCATGAACCCCAAACACAAATTAGATTGACTGTAATGAGCAGACCAGTTGCGATAGGGATCTACAAAAAATAAACAGACGCAGTCGGAGTTGAAGACGGAGACGGAGCCTCTCTCATGGTCTCTGTGTGTGTTCGAACGTCTCATGTGAGCGATGGCAATCGGACGATTCATCGCCCAGTGCGATTGACTGGCCACAGCGCAGGCAAAACTGCAGTCGGACTCGGGCAACTCGATCTGCGGGGGGAGCGGGAGGGGGGCAACTGAGTGACACAAATGTGAGCACATTTACATATCAATCGACTAGCCTGGCGAGCGGATGTTCATAAATTAGCCAATCGATAAATCTCCCACAGAGCGAAACAATATACGTACATATATATGTATTTCTTACAACATTAAATGAGACTGGAACCCAAGGAACATTCGATTCGTTGGCTAATTCGTATTACGAGTTCGAGTACTGACAACCGCACCATAAACACATCAAGCCCTGATGCTGTCAGCTGCCCAGGGAGCTGGAGCTGATGCTAACCCTGTGCCCGCCCAGACGCACCGGACCGACCATTCATTCATTCATTCATTCATTCATTCATTCGATGTTGGTTTGTGCAATTTCGCTTTTGGGGGGTTCCCATCAGTTAATTTTAATTAGCTCAACTGTCGCCGCAGTCACTGCTCTCCCTTCTCCCTGTCAGGTTCGTACGCATTGTCTGATTTTGGCCCGGCCAAAAGGGCCTACTCACCTTCGCTAATCAGTCTCTCGCGTATTTCCCACGCGAATATCGTTGGGTTTTCGCGTTTGTACTGCTCGATCTTGGAGACAACTGTCGGCGTGGCCACCTTCGGCTTGGAGCCGCCAATGAGACCCGGCGGTCGCAGGGTGCCTGCAAAGAACACAAAGAAGAAGAAGACAACATTAGCTCTGATTTATGTTAATTCAATGTTCAACTATTGACCTCTGCCCCCAGGTCGCATAATTATCGCATTATCAAACGCTCGTGTGGGCGTTTTTCTAACCAGCCAGGCCAAAAGCCCGCCGGCCACATTGTGTTGGGGTTCTACCTGTTAACCGCTACCTGCTGACTAGCTGACTAACTAACTAGACAATTGAAGTCGCGTTCCGCCATTCAATGGCGCGCTAATTTGAATATTTGGCAGCGACACAATTGTACAACAACAACAACAACATCAGCTGCAACAACAACAATGCCAGCCTCAGCTGAGCTCCGCTGATAATTTGTCGGAAGCGGGTGACAGGCGCGCGCTGTTTATCTTGTGAATTGGGCGTTCGAGATCTGGGGTCAACACTTGGCGAAAACTCACTCAGACTTAAGCCCATCACAATTAATAAGAGCATCATTCAGAAACAGTTTAGAATATTTTCGTAAGTTGAACATAATTAATAGCTCACAGATATATTAAATTGTTGGAAAAATAAATTTATAGCTTTTCTATGATTTGATGTAAGAAATGAAGATATTTAAACTATTATAAAACTGAATATTATTGATTATTTAATATGGGTAATTATTGTAAACGAATAAAATTTAGGTTGTAATAAGGTTGTACATTTATTTCATGCACAAGAAGGAATATTTAACACCAAATATTTATTTAATCTTAATCAGTATGAAAAGCCAAAGCGATCTACCTTTTCCCTTAATACCGATTTTTAAATCTACCTAATGATCACACACAAATAGCTCGCTTTACTTTTCTTTCTCTCAGTGTAGACGTGCAGTTAACACATGTATATTTAGTATACATTGATTGACTATACATTGTCATAGAGCAGCACATGTACTAGCAAATATATATATAGACAAGTATGTGTGTCTATTTATGTAAATTTGCATTTGCGAAAAAAACGGAAATTATTTACACATTTACACAGTTTAAATTAACTAGCGACAAAAACCCTCCGCCCCGGCCGCCCCCTTTACGACAATTTAAGTAGTGTGAATGAATTATTGCCTTACCGGTTGCCCCGAGATCAGATAATTTGTGAGTATGATTCACAGATAGCTCAATGAATGGTTGTAGTGAACGAATTGAGCGCTGCACTTATTAACTCGTGTTCAGATCAAGGCAGTTCAAAATGAACAGGTTGAACTTTCTTTATATACATATGTATGTATATTTGAGATATATATTGATGAAAAATACTAACAAAGTTGTAAAAAATTCGTTAGAATTTAAATTTAATTTTAAAATTTTTTAAAATTTCTGAATTTATTAATGAACATCGGCTTTCATTTGATAAAAAAATTACAAAAAAATGTATTTTCTTGAAAATGCATATGCTTGAAATAAATGCCATCAAATATGAAAATCGGTTCACTTTTAACAAAGTTATGGGAGGTTGAAGTGTGGAAACTACGGATTCAAGCTCTTTACATGTTAAAATTTTTGTTCATTTTGGCATGATTTTTGACCAAAAATTTGACCCCCTCAAAATCACCTTAAATGTTGTTTTTTATACCACTTATGACACCCACAATCGATTAAAACTTAAAATTCGCAATTCTAAATTTTGAAAAAAAAATTTTTCCCAAAATGAACAAGGGGGCCCCCTTGTGACTTTTTCAAAAAATCAAAAAAAAATTATTTTCAAAAATGCATATACTTTATATGTAGGATCAATCTGGAGGCCAATTCATGACCAAAATGGCAACAAACATGAAAATCGGTTCACTTTTAACAAAGTTATGGGAGGTTGAAGTTTGGGAACTACGGA